>CM076573.1:135328752-135568109 GCA_034641835.2 Pinus albicaulis
GTTGTATTTATGGTGCAAAATGAGAGTAATATAAAAAGTAAATAATTGAAATAAAATATTTAGAAAACAATTATTTTGAATTTGTTGTATTTATGGTGAAAAATGAGAATAATATAAAAAGTAAATAATTGAAATAAAATATTTGGAAAACAATTACTTTGAATTTTAGTTTTACATATAAACATGACAAACAAAAAATATTATAAAATAAATATTTGTGAGTTTACTTCTAATTTATATATTCATAATATAAATATTTGTAATTTTTTTATAGTTATGGTGACAATTCACATTAATAAATCCACTTGTACATGCCAACATGGCAAACACAAAGTTAACTACCCTACTTTATAGAACTTGACAATAGATCATACACCACTTCTTTAAATATATGGTGATATACTCCACTTCCAATAAGATCAATAAAAATTTATTTCACTTTAACACCACATAGTAAGAATGGTGCTAACTTGTCCATCAAATATGGTGATTATATACTTCATTTTTAATATGATACATAAACATTTACACCACATTGACACCACTTAACGTAGGTGGTGCTAACTTATGGTGATATAATTCATTTTTAATATAATACATAAACATTTACACCACATTAACACCACATAACTTAAGTGGTGCTAACTTATGGCGATATACTTCATTTTTAATATAATACATAAACATTTACACCATATTACCACAACATAACTTAAGTGGTGCTAACTTATGGTGCTAAAAGGGAGTTTTTCTTGTTGTGGTAGCAAAGTTCCACTGGTTTCTACCATCTCTAGACACACTCTCCTTACAACTCTCTAGCTATTCCTTTTCCTTCTCAGCAGAACCCCTTTCCTTCTCTAAGATTTTACTTTTATCCCCAAAGGAAAGGTAAATTCCCATAACTACTTATTCCAGCTACTCTAGAATCTTGGAAAACCTTTTTACCATCAGCTTATGGAAACATATCATAATTAAATATTTTATTCAAAAGAGAATGAATTTAGTCCATGGCTTGATTAAGATACTTGTTAATCCTGTTTAAATTCAAAATAATTCAAATGTCTAAATTAAAGAGTATTTTAAGGAAATTTAAACCGGTCGTTACATCTTCCCCCTCTTAAGAAAGACACCGTCCTCGGTGTTTTTATGCCATTCCAGTGAATAGTTCTGGAAATTCTTCTCGCACAAAGCTTTCATCTTCCCAAGTTGCCTCCTCCAGGCTAAATTGTTGCCATTGCACTTTAACTTGGGTGATGGCTCGCCTCCGGAGCATTATTTCTCTCTGATCAAGAATACGTTGAGGTTTTACCATAAATTCGTCGTCCGATTATACAAGATATAGATCTCAAGACCTTAGTCCATTATTTCCTGAAATTTCAGGTAGCAGAGTTCCACTGGTTTCTACCAGCTCTGGACAGTCTCTCCTTATAGCTCTCTAGCTTCTCCTTTTCCTTCTCAGCAGAACCCCTTTCCTTCTCTAGGATTTTATTTTTATCCCCAGAGGAGAGGTAACTACCCATAACTACTTAATCCAACTACTCTGGAATATTGAAAAACATTTTTACTATTAGCTTATGGAAACATATCATAATTAAATATTTTATTCAAAAGAGAATAAGTTTAGTTCATGACTTGATTAACATACTTGTTAATCCTATTTAAATTCAAAATAGTTCAAATGTCTAAATTAAAAAGTCTTTGAAGGAAATTTAAACCAGTCATTACATCTTCCCTCTCTCCCCCTCAATATATATATATATATATATATATATATATATATATATATATATATATCCCTCCACCTCTCCTCATTTCTCTCCATCTCACCCTAAACATAGACACTCTCTCCCCATATCTTCCTTTTCACTCCCCCCTTATCTCTCACTCCGATTTTCTCTTTGTAAGTATTTATTCTTCCCTCCCTCTCCCCCCTTCCAAATCCATATCTTTGTCCCCCTTCTATCCTCCTCTCTATTCCTCCAACTCTCCTCCTCTCTCTCATGTCCTTTCTCTCCCAACTCCCTCTCGCTTCTCCCATCTCTCTCTCTCTCTCTCCATATTTGTGTCTTCATCTCTCTCTCTCTTACCCTTCTTTCCCTCTCTCAGTCCTCTCCTTCTCTCTCTCTCCTAATTCCTCCTCTCCCCTCTCCTTCAGCTTATCTCCTTCAATGCAGGCAATCAAATAGGAATATAAATCACCATATACACTAAAATCAATGCACCCGGTGCCAGAATTCATCTTCACTCTCTCCCCCCTCCATTTATATCTATATCTCCCTCCATATCTCCTTCTTTGTTTCTCTATATCAATTCCCCCAATCACACATGTTTTCTCTCTCCATATCTATCTCTCTCTGTCTCTCTCTCTATCTATATTCTTCCCTCACTTCACCTTCCATATAGATATGTGTGTGTGTGTGTGTGTGTGTTTCGTATCTCTATATCACCCCAAAAAAATACACATTCTTTCTCCATATTTATATATCTCTCCCTCCGTATTCCTCTCCCTCTCTCCCTCTCTCTTCCCCTTATCTCCATCTCTCCCCCCTTCTATCTCTCTTCCTTATTTCTCTCCTCTCTCCCTCTCTCTCTCTCCACCTTTCTCTCTCTATTTCTTTCTTCTTAACTCCATCCTTCTATATATATTATCTCCCTCCATATCTACTTCTTTGTCTCTCTATCTCACCCCCAACCCTCCCCCGAATACAAATTATTTCTCCTTCCATATCTATCTCTCCCTCTCCCTTCTATATCTCTCTCTTCTTCCCTCTCTTCACCTTCCATCTATATATCTATCTCTCTTTCTCTCTCTTTTATCTCTCTATTTCACCCCAAAAACATACACACTCTTTCTCCATGTTTATATATATATATATATCCCTCCATATTCCTGTCTCCCTATCTCTCTCTTCCCCTTCTCTCCCTCTCCCCCCACTTCTATATTTCTTCCCTATTTCTCTCCCGACTCCCTCTCTCTCTCTCTATCTTTATCTCTCTGTTTCTTTCTTCTTACCTCCTTCCTTATTTCTCTGCTGACTCTCTCTCTCTCTCTCTCTCTCTCTCTCTCTCTGTTTCTTTCTTCTTACCTCCTTCCTTATATATATATATATATATATATATATATATCCATCAATCTCTAATTCTTTGTCTCTATATCTCAACCCCCCCCAAACACACATGCTTTCTCCCTCCATATATATCTCTCTCTCCCTCTCTCTATATCTCTCTTATTCCCTCTCTTCACCTTCTATCTATATATATATCTCTCATTTGTCTCTATATATCACCCCCAAAGCATACACACTCTTTTGTCTCTCTCTCTCTCTATCTCTCTCTCTTCCCCTTCTCTCCCCCTCTCCCCTCGTCTATCTCTCTTCCTTCATGATCTACTCTCTCCCTCTCTCTTCATCTCCCTTGTCACTCTCTCTCTCTATCTCTCAACCTTTCTCTCTCGGTGTCTTTCTTCTTACCTCCCTCTTTCTCTCCCTTAATATATCCTTCTCTTTCTCCCTTTCTTTCCCACCTCCCTCTATCTCTCCCCCTCATCTCTTTATATTTTTCTTTCTCTCTTCCCTCAAACTTTATCACTATCTCTCCTTCTCTTCCCCTCTTCTCTCTATCTCTCTATCTCACCCCAAACATATTCGCTCTCTCTCCATATCTCCCTTGTCACTCTATCTCCCTCTCTCCTCCTCTCTCTCATGTCTTCTCTCATCCTTACCCTCTCTCCATTTCTCTCCCTTCCTCTCACTCCCTCTATCTCTCCACCTCTATCACTTTGTATTTTTTCTTCCTTCCCATATATATCTAGAGGTAATATATATTGTAATATAAAAAATTTAATATTATATTAAATTTAATAATGTATTAATATTAAGTTATTGAATTTATAATATTAATATTGATATTAGATTTAATGATATTTTTTACATGGCATGATAAAAAAAGTTTCAAATATTACAACTTTGAGGTGGAAATATTGATGTCTTTAGAAATTTTAATATATCCATAAGGTATTGTTTTCTTTGTAAATATTAATTCTACAAATACTTAATTAAAGTAAATATAAAAATATTTTGGAGCAAGATTTTGGATTCTTTGTGTTGAATTAACCTTTTTACTTTATTTTACAAAATGGTAATGACTTTAGTAAAGAGTAAATATGTTTAAAATTTTACCTGATTTAGAATTTTAACGTGGTAAATATTTTTTTTGAAGGTAAATTTATGGTCCATTCCAATTTACTGTATATGATAAAATAACCATTAAACATAAAATAACTATTAAACACATAAGACAATTGTATTATAGTGTTTTTTTTAATTGGCTTCTCAGAAAAAAAAATACAATGCAATTATCTTATGTGTTTAATAGTTATTTTATCATATACTTTGAATTTGAATAACTGTATAAAACATTTAAATTAATTATTTTTATTTTTATTTTTACTTTAGCTGACTTAAGTAAAATTTCAACTTTGATGACAGACGAACATGGTTACACATCATACTCGACTTTAGAATGTGCTTCTCTGTGCAATAATTTATATTAATTATTGTTACTTAATTAAACTCAATGACTAATATTATAAAACCTATGAATAAAACCATACCCTACGAATATGAATGCTTAGATTAATAAACCCAAGTGACTGATATTATAAACCCAATGAAATAGTAAACACAAGGGATTATGAACCCAAGGAAATAATATTAAACGAAAGGGATCAATATTATAAACTAAAGGTATCTAAACCCTAAGATAATTATTTTAAAACCTACAACAATCATTGTTGACCATGGTTGATTTTCATATTGAGACAATATATGTTAGAATGCGATGTTGGACCATGGTTGACCATGATTTATTTTCATATGGAGACAATATTTGTAACAATGCGACGTTGGACCATGGTTAAATTTCATATTAACAAAATATTTGTCATAATGTGACATTGGAACATGACTATAAACCCAATGGATTTATATTATTCACTCAACTATTAATATATATTTTTTCTAAATAAGACTAATTTATTATATGGCACATAAAATACATTACGAAGATTTCCTGCCGGAGTTTCTATGCTAGCCAATTTTGGCAGGAGTAGAGTTTGAAAAAACAAAAAGAAGACTACCCCAGTTGGGGAAACCAGTCCAAATTTTGCTGCCCTGGGTAGGGAAACTAACATTTACAAAAATATCCAAAATATTATCGAATTGTTCAGGAAAAAGCATGAAAGCAGAAAGGTAAATCTTCACTAAGGGAGGTAACCTCTCGATATGCATTCTGAGACAGCTTGACATACTACTTTTCATGGGGTAGAGGATCTTCTATGATGAGGCATCTATAGTCATCCGACGTGTCCTCATATTTCTTTGACGGCTGCTATGGGCGCAAGAGTAGTGGCATAATGCACTAGGCTGCCACTACCTTATTTCTTATCATTTCTTGAATGTATCGGGTTTCTACTACCTTCACTGCTGGAAGAATGCTAGCCTATTTTGACAGGAAATGCCTCAAATTTACGGGAATGCTGAGGGCGAGAAGGGGAAATGGTAGACTTCCTGAGACGCTTCCTCGCAAATCCAACAGAGCTTGATGGAATGTCCTGAAAACGCACATTGAGGGTAGCGGTGACCAGAATTCGGTCCAGAGAGCCAGAGGAATCATAATGGAGCTAGTAGGCGATCGAATTATCCTCAGGATGGGGGGGGGGTGACATTCCTCATGAATGGAGATGAGAGGGTGAGAGGTCTGGCCTCTGCCATGGTCCCTACGACACCTCATCTTGTGCCTCTGCGACATATCGATGCAGGAGGGAGCTGGTGTAAGGGGAGAGGCAGAAGGGTGGTAGGAGGCCCGAGGTAACAAGACAAGCAGAGAAAGGTCACATAAGAGCTTAATACTGCAACTAGCGGAATGAACAGAAAGGTTGAGGTTGCAAGAGGAGAATGCGGAAGAAATGGGGAGGAGTGCCATGAAATAACGTGAGGGCCTGCAATTCAGATGATCGTTAATGCTGGAGGCGGAGGAGTTAACATTGGCATGAGGTAGGTTGCTGGAGAATTTAAGGGCAAACGGACGAGGGCCATGCGTAGCCATGTGGCCAGGCCAAATGCTGCGCGAAGGAGCCGCCACTTCCTAAAACAAATCAAACACCCACATCTGGGGACTCAACTATTAATATTATAAACCCTATGAATAATACTATACCCTAGGAATATGAACACTTAGATTAATAAACCTAGTGGATAAATATTGTAAATCGAAGTGAATAATAAACCCAAGGGATTAATACTAAAATCCAAAGGGAATAATATTAAACCCTAAAATAAACATGGTTGACCATGGTTTAGCATCGTTGAAACCTAAGTGCAAGGTATATAAACCCTAAGATAAATATTATAAACCCTAAAATAAACATGATTGGTCGTGGGTGACCATGGTCCATTTTCATATTGACACAATCTTTGTCACAAAGAGACATTGGACCCTGATTGATCATGGTTGAGAATGATTTATTTTCATATCGAGACAATCTTTGCCACATTACGATGTTGGACCATGGTTGATTTTTATATTGAGAAAATCTTTGTCACAATGTGACATTGGACCATGGTAGACCATGGTTGACCATGATTATAAAACTAAGGAATTTATACTAAACCCAAGTATTTATATTATAAGCCCTATGAATAATATTACACCTTAGGAAAAATAACCCTTAGATTAATAAACCCAACAAATTAATATTATAAACCCAAGGGAATAATAAAACCAAGGGATTGTAAACCCAAGGGAGTAATATTAAACCCAAGGGATTGATATTATAAACCCTAGGTATATAAACTATAACATAGATACTATAAACCCAAAAATAAACATGGTTGACCATGTTTTACCATGGTTTATTTTGATATTGAGACAAGATTTTTCACAATGCGACATTTGACCATGATTTACCATGGTTAACTATCATTTGATTTTCATATTGAGACAATGTTTGTCACAATGTGACATTGGACCATGGTTGATAATATAAACCCAAGGGATTAATACTAGAAACCAAAGGGATTATAAACCCAAGGGAATAATATTAAATCGAAGGGAAATATTAAAAACCCAAGATATTTGACCATGTCACAATGCGAAATTTGATCATGGTTGACCACAGATGATTTTTATTTTGATACAATCTTTGTGACAATGTGTCATTGAACCATGGTTGCACATGGTTAACCGTGATTATAAACTCGAAGGGTTTATATTAAGCCCTAGGATAAATATTATAAACCTCATGAATAATATTATACCCTAGGAATATGAACCCTTATATTGATAAACCCAAATGATTGATATTATAAACCCAAGGGATTAATTCTAAAAGCTCAAGGTATTTTAATCCAAGGGAATAATATTATATACCCAAGGTATATAAACATGCTTCACCATGGTTTACTATGGATGATTTTCCTATCGAGAAAATTTTTGTCACAACGCGACGTTGGACCATGGCTAACCATGGATGGCCATGGTTGTCACAATGTGATGTTGGACCAAAAGACAATATTTCTCACAATGTGACCACGGTTGACCATGATTTCCCATGGTTGAGCATGGTTTATTTTCATATTGAGACAATATTTTCCACAATGCGACGTTGGAACATGGTTGACCATGGTTTATTTTCATATTGAGACAATCCTTGTCACAATGCGACATTGGACCATGGTTGACCATTCTAAATATGGTTTTGTTTTTAAAATAGATATGTTTTATTTTTAAAATAGATTTGTGTTTTTATAAGGAGCATGCACACAACTTCCGAAGAATGGGCATACATTCTCAAAAATGTTAATTGGGCAGAGTTAGTAGCAATATGTTAATTTGGCACTAAGTTTATGTGGCAATTTATGGAATATAACACCTAGACTCATAAACATATGAGTGTATGAGTGTTTCTAAGAATGTGAGTACAATTGTGTGTGCACACATTTTTATATATACATCGTTACTTTTTTCATAATTAAATTTATGTCACATGAGTGTCTTCAAGTATCTAATTTTACTTTATTAGAGAAATGATACAAAATTACTTTTTCATATACACATGTGTGTGTATTCAGAGAGTTCATTGAAAATTAGATACACTTTTTTGAGAAAACCTTTTATGCCACGGCATAAAACAAAGGATAAAAAATAGATGCATTCATATACCTAGACAACCAAGTGTCGATTTCATCATTAGACAAAAGTTTGTCCAAAAATATTACGTCATGAACTATGACACTGAAACTAAACATAAATAGATAAAATTTTTCTCAAATATCGACATGTGCAACATGGTCTAATGCTACAATCCATTTTGTTCCTCTACTAAACTCTGCCCCTATGCCAATTCCAACTCTTGTTTAGATAGTTGACCTGCCTTGATATTCCTTTTCCCAGAGGGCTAGGGCTTCCCAAAATTTTGTAATTGGGAACCACAACGGCATTGATTTCCATGGCTGGAGGTGAAGGATCCTTCAAGATGCCCAAAATTTAAATTTATTTAGTAACTTCCATCCCCTTATCCTCCTCAGAGACCTTCTGATGAATGAAGCATCTCACAATGACTGGTTTTTTCGGGGAAGTCACCTAGGGATCATCCACGAACTTCTTCCGTTAAGGGGAGTCCCAAAATTCCAAGACCTGTCGCTTAGAGAATGGTAAAGTGCATTGATTAACTAGATGACCATACTTAGAGAAGGGTAAAGTGCATTGATTAACTAAATGACCATACTTATGGCACAATGTGAATCTCAAAGGAAGGCCTCCATAATCAAGGGTTGGTAGCCTAGTGTGAAATTTTATCTTCTCATCATCCTAGTGATTTCAAACATATATATTATCAACATCCATTTCTTAATGTAATATATTATTTTTAGCAACTAGCTGCTTAGTACTTAGTGTGTGATAGGGATATTGTCTTACATTATAGTTTTTAGCAAGTATTAGTTTCTACTCTTTTATTGAGAATTTTTGGAATAATTGGATAATGTTTTTATTATTTCATTGAGATTTTTGGAATAATTTTAGAAGATAATTTTCTTGATATAAAGTTATATATGTTTATACATTATTTTAATAAAATCAATTAAATATTTGATTTCTTATTATTTAAATAAAACTTTACTCATAAGTTGAATAATTCCACATTAATATGAGAGCAAATTCCAAGCCAATATGAATTTGGGTGGTGTTTTAATTAATAAATAATTTTAAAGGCATATTGTTTTAACCTATTTTCACTATATGAAACAACCATTATCTCCCCCTCTTAAATGTGTAATATAAGAGAGTGTGAGTGTGTTGAGATTTATATTGTGTTGCTAGCTTGTATTAGTTTGTTGTGAACTTTTCTAGTTTTTTTTGTAAGTTTGTTGTGTTTAAAGTGATTTACATGGTTAATGAGTTATTCCTCGAATGAAGGAATTTTCTCTAAAGAGCTTTTGTTATAAATGAAAATATCATAGGTGAATATTTTTGGATTTAATTATCATGATTTTAGTTTTGTTAGTATTTATAGTTGTATCCATCTTGACATAGAAATCTTGGAGGACTCTGAGTTGCTGGCTAAGATGGAAATGGTTCCCTACCGAAAGAACAATATTGTGAGCATAAAGTAGATGAGTTATGACCCTACCAACCTAGAGCCTCTAAACACTCTTCTAGCTTATCAATATATATGTCCAAAAGGGTATTGGCCCATGGTATTGTAAGAAACTCTATTTACACTCTTCATGGTTATATATATATATATATATATATATATATATATATATATATATATATATATATATATATATATATATATATATATGTTGGAAATATTGAACGAAAACAATACACAGAGAGATGCTTCCCCCACAACACAGAGAATGGACAAGTGATATGGAATTAACAGTCAAACATATAGACAAACAACGTAAAAAAAATTAAAAATATAGGAGCAGAACGAAATTTGTTTTCTATTCCATCATGCTCTAAAATGAAATTACATTGTTTTTAATACAAATGGCTGAAGCCTGAAAAAATTAAATGCTATTTAATGCTTGATGGATGGATAAAAACTAATTGTCCCTTTACTGTCAAAGCCCATTTCTTCATTAAAATGACACGAAAACCGTATTTCGGTTTATACACAAAACACGTACAAATTGTGTTCAAAACACAATAGGGCAGACTTCAAATATTATATGTTCTAGCTCTGAGTCCACATTGCATCTGGTGCTTTATCGTAGATCGATGATCTTAGCATTTAACATATGCGTGAACCGGGTAAACACAAAATCTTGTGATGTGCAATTGCGATCGCATCGCATACAAAATAACATACATTGCGGGCGCTTTAACGGGAAACTTAAAACTTTGCATTTGCGATGTGAAATGGCATGATCACATCAGCTCTATGGGTAAAATGTAAGTCAATGTGGAAAATGAAAATAAATGTAGAGTTATGGCTCGAGTAATATGTTTGATCTTTTGTGTGGATTGCGTGAAAACACCTCTAGTTCTTGTATTTGTGCTTTTCCTTCTCTGCTACAAGAATTGAAGAAGTGTGGGATGCTGCCACTGCCTTATTCATGGCGGTGGTTGGGAGTTAATTCCAACACTCACCCTTAATCAAAACTGCTACCATCAGTCATTCCCAGACACTGTCTGAGATAAAAAAAATTTCTTTATCCTAATGGCTTTGTGAGGATATCAACAAACTGTTCCTTTGTCCTGCGATGCTGCAAAACAATCTCACCATTGTTAACCAATTCTCTTATAAAATTATATTTGGCATCTATGTGCTTTGTTCTCTTGTGGAAAAAAAAATTCTTTAATAATGAAATTGCTGAGCTATTATCAAAATAAATTGTGGTTCCCTTGTCTTTCTCATGACACAAATCTCTCAACATCCTTCTCATCCATACTGCTTGACATGTTGCTGCTGTTGCTACCACATATTCAACTTTTGCTGTTGATAATGCAACTATTGGTTGCTTCTTGGAAGCCCATGAAATGGCTCTAGATCCCAAATGAAACACATACCCATATATGCTCTTTCTATCATCTACACATCTAGCCCAATCACTGTCAGTGTAACCAATCAATTTAAAATTATTAGTTGAGGAGTATAGAACACCATACTCCTTTGTTCCATTCACATACCTCAATATTATCTTCGCTGCTTGCCAATGTGTCTCCTTTGGTGTCTCCATGAATATGGAAATTAAAATTACAACATACATAATATCAGGCCTAGTTGCAGTCAAATACATTAGACTGCCAACTATGCTCTTGTACAATGTTGGATCAACATTCTTGCTGCAATCTTCTTTGCTTAATTTTAACCCCATGATAGTTGGAGTTGTTGATGCTTTGCTGTTCCGCATGTTAAACCTCTTTAAAAATTCGGCAACATATTTCTCTTGGGAAATAAAAATTCCATTTTTATTTTTCTTTACTTATATTCCCAAAAAAATATCTCAATAAACCCAAGTCAGTCATTTCAAATTCACTCTTCATGACTGCTTTAAAATCAACAATGAGAGAAACTTCATTGCCTGTGAAAATTAAATCATCTACATATAAAACAACAATAAGGATTTTACCGTCATTTTCTTTAATGTAGAGTGTGAGTTCACAATCACACTTGTCAGACCCATTATCCATCAAGTAAGCATTAATCCTACTGTACCATGCTCCTGGTTCTTGCTTCAACCCATAAAGAGATTTATTCAACTTACATACTTTGTGCTCTTGGCCTTCTATCTCATAGCCAGGAGGTTGTTCAAAATATACCTCCTCTTTCAACACTCCATTCAAGAATGCTGACTTTACATCCATTTGATAGAATTTCCACTTTTTTTGTGCTGATATGGAAAACACTATCCTCACTGTTTTCATCCTTGCAACTGGTGCAAAGGTTTCCTCATAATATCTTCCTTGCTGCTGCTTGTAGCCTTTCACAACAAGTCTTGCTTTGTGCCTTTCCAATGACTTCTTTTCTTTGTGGGAGGTCCACTAACACCCATGTGTCATTTCTTTATATTGCACTTATCTCTTTATTCATTGCTTCAATCCATTTTTCTTCTTTAACTGCATCTTCGAAATGAATTGGGTCATCAACATGACAAAACAAAGAAAATAAAGAATTTATACCAACATTATTATTTACTTCTTCTTGCTCATAAATTTCACTCAAATTTTGAATCTTGGTCTTCTTGGTGTGCTTGGATTTCCACTTGGACTCGAGGGAGTTTATGATCCCTGTGGTGTGCTTGGAGAAACACTTCCTTGATTTCTCAAGGCTTTTCTATTGCCTGCTTGTGGTGTGGTTTTTTGTGCTTGTGTGGGTGGAGGAGGAGTGACAGTGGAGGAATTATTTGTTGTTGTCCATTCCTCTAAACTTCCATCCCAAGCTTCTTCTTCAATGAACTAAACATCTCTACTGATTATAACTTTCTTGGTTTTGTAGGCCTTGGATTCATCACTGTATCCAACAAAGATACACTTCTCCCCCTTGCTGTCTAACTTATTCCTTAATTGATTCGGGACATGTGCATATGCCACACATCCAAATACTCTCACGTGAGCAAAAAAATGATTTGTTCCACTCCATGCTTCTTCTGGGATTCTGTTCATAATAGCTTTGGTTGGACACCTATTTAAAATATAAGTTGCAAAATTGACAACTTATGCCCAATACTCATTTGGAAATTTCTTTGTCTTCAACATACTTCTGACCATGTCTATGATGGTCCTATTCTTTCTTTCCGCAACACCATTTTGTTGTGGTGTACACCTTATGGTAAAATTCTTGTGTATGTCGTGCTCCCTGCAGAAACGTAGGAAGTTTTTGGAGATTACTATCGACTTCTGTCAGTTCTCAACAATTTTATGTAGTGCCCACTTTGCTTCTCAAAAAGAGCTTTGAAGTGGTAGAACTGTTCAAACACTTGACTCTTCTATTTCAGGAAATAAACCCATGTCTTTCTTTTGTAATCATATATCAATGTCAAGACATAATGATTGCCATCTAATGATGTCGTTTGCATTGGTCCACGCAAATCTGAGTTGACAATCTCCAAGGGTGGCTTTTCCCTTATACTCTTTCCTACTAGAAATGATTCTCTGTGTTGTTTGCCAAAGATACAACCTTCACATAGGTTTTCTGGTTTCTCTATGAGTGGTAATCCTCTTACCATTCCTTTTCTATGCAACAGGTTCAAACCTCCGAAATTGAGATGTCCAAATCTCAAATGCCATAACCAGTTTTCATCTTTCACTTCTTCTTGAAAGATTTCTTGTGTTACAGCTTCTATGTTGCCTCATTCCTTCAAGTCTGATATGATCTTGAGAGGATAAATTATATTTTTTTCCATAAACACTTCTGCAATGAATATTTTACTTGGAGGTATATCCATGACTTTGCACACATCATTTAAAAAAACACACTGTAGCCCTTTTGTGTGAGTTTCCCAATGCTTAGAAGGTTACATTTCATACCAGGGACATAATAGACATTTGGTATGAACTTCTTCTCTCCCTTCTTTGTCAGTATTCTTACTCTTTGTTTCCCCATGGCAGAGACTTTACTATCAGTCCCCGTTGTCACTTTAGATTTCACATTCTCATCCAGATTGGCAAACATTGTTTTGTTTCCAGTCATATGGTTACTACATCCTGATTCTAAGAACCATACATCTTCTTGTTTTTCTTGTGCTACATTACAAGTTAAAAGCACATTTCCTTGGTTCTGATTTTATCTTGTAAAATTTACATTACATTTATTACACATGTCATTTTGCTTCTTTCTACATTCATTGGCATAATGCCCATACTTTTTGCAATAATGACATTGGACTTGGGATTTATCATACCTCTTTCCTTGTGCTTGATTTTGGCTTGAGCCTCCACTTGAGTTCTGGTTGCTGCCCCTTCCACTTGTGTTTGTAGGGCTGCTTCTTCCACCTCTATGTGGGCTTCTTCCTCCTCCTCGGTAGTTTGATCTTCCTCAACCTCTACCTCGAACAAAAGACATGTGTGTCTTGAAAGAATGCTCCAATGAGGAGTTCGTTGCTCTGTTCACTCTACGTTCATGAGACATCACTGATGCACAAAGCTCATCCACTGAAAATTGTGAGAGATCCTTTGTGTCTTCTATTGCCACTACTATGGCATCAAATCTTGATGGTAGACTTCTTAACACTTTCTCCACTGTTCTTCTTTCATCAAGTGTCTCTCCATGAGACCTGATTTGGGTAACCAACCCAATCACATGTGTGAAGAATGAGTCTATGTTATTAGACCTTTTCATATAGAGAGTTTCAAAATCTCTCCTCAACATTTGAATTTTTGTTGTCTTCACCTTCTCCATGCCTTCATAGGCTGTCTTGAGAAGATCCCATGCTTCCTTAGACTTCATTGCTACTGCAACTCTTTGGAAAATACTCTCATGTACTGCTTGGAAAATATATAAGAGGGCTGTGGAGTACTTCTTCCTATTGTCTTTCAACAAATATCTTTTTGTTTGTGTCAAAGCATTAAGCAGTGTTGCATCTGGCGGTTCTTGGAAACCATGTTTCACCAACTCCCAAATATCTTGTGAAGCAAACAAGGCCTTCATTATAATGGCCCAATAATCATAATTCTTATCATTGAACTGTGGTAGCTGTGGATTTATCAGGCTCGTGCCTGCTGCTCCCATCTTGACTATGTACACAAAAAATTTCTCACTGCTGAAGACTTCTGCTTCTACAAACAACAATCTTATAGCTTCTCCAGTAAAGAGAAAACTTGTTCTTTCACTGAGAGGCTATACCTGCTCTGATACCATGTTGAAAATATTGAACGAAAACAATATACAAAGAGAGAGCTGCGGAATTAACAATCAAACAACGTATAAAAAAAAAAAAGAAAAAAGAAAAAAAGAAAAAAAAAGAGCAGAACGAAATTCGTTTTCTATTCCATCACACTCTAAAATGAAATTACATTGTCTTTTAATACAAATGGCCGAAGCCTGAAAAACTTAAATTCTATTCAATGCTTGATGGACGGGTAACAACCAATCGTCCCTTTACTGTTAAAGCCCATTTCTTCATTAAAATGGCACACAAATCGTATTTCAGTTTATACACGAAACACATACAAAATACGTTCAAAACACAAAAGGGTGGACTTCAAATATTATATGTTTCGGCTTTGAGTCCACATTTCATCTGACGCTTTATCGCAAATCAGCGATCTTAGCATTTAACATATACGCAAATCGAGTAAACAAAAAACCTTGCGATGTGCAATTGCAATCGCATCACATACAAAATAACATACGTTGTGGGCGCTTTAACGGAAAACTTAAAACTTTGCAATCGCGATGTGTGATGGCACAATCGCATCGCTCCGCACAATAAATAAGTTACGGGTGCTAAACTATAAATGAAAAAGGTTACGATTGCGATGTGCGGCAGATGTAAAATAGTAGTGTCACTGATATACTACATGAAATATCCCTAAAGTTAGCCCATGATTTATTTATTTATATTTATAATTTGTACAAGTGTCTACTTGCCTCGTCTATGCGAGTGTCACAGAAGCGGAGAATGGCAGATGATCAACGAGGTTACATCATTTGCTATCGCTCCTGCAACAATTGGTTTTGGTGACATATCAATTTCTCCCACTTTGGCTCCATCTCCCATTTCTTCATAGTTAAATCATTAAAGTAAGTTCACACTTTGCCTACACAACTACCATACAATGTTCACTCTAAATCATTGTCTTTACGTGTAAGCAATTTTATGCTTTATTTTATTTTTTCAGGATTGTAATTTCTTCGATTGGATGCCATTTCTGAAGCATAAACATAACTACATAAATATTAGGTCTTGTTTTAGTTGCAGAGACAGAGTAGGTTGTTTGTGGTTCCTCACGTTTGGGATATAAGAGATTTTAGCATTAGCGAGGGGCCTATAATTGAGCCTATTGCTTAATATTACGAACCAGATTGCGTGTAGACTAGTAATTTTCTAGCTTGTAGTAGTGATGCACATTGCAGATTGGTTTTGCGCTGTGCACGGGTTATATCGACTGATATTGCAGATTTTTATGTGATTAATTTGAACTTCTTTTCAAAATATTCCTTCTATCAAATAAAATTTCGTATAAATTTATATGGAAGAATCTATGTAATTTGCATTAGCATATGATGTAATGAGTCATAAGCTCATTACATCATACGCTAATCATTTGAAATCGACCCTGTACATACTTTTCTGATGCTACAGGGGTTCGGTGTACCTGTATTATATGGTCGGATCACTTGCTCTCAAGACCACAGTCTTTGGCCTTTTTGTTTTTGGATAATATGTTATTTTGGTGCTCTTTACAAGTCGGATCCTATCCGTACTTTCTTTTATGGGCCAATTTCTATCCGAAGCATAGTCATTTGGGGATGCCTCTCTGTTTTTAGTACGTTCATGTGGATCTACACTGGGCGTATATCAAGCACCTGTTGATGGATACAATTTTGGAACAAGCGAGCCTGACCGTCTTTTTGATCCTGGATAGTTGCAGAATGTCTTTAATATTGGGCTCATTGGGTTTTCAATTGGGATATGCGTGCTTTCTACAGGGGGTCTATCTTGTCATCGGAGTTTTTTTTTCTACTTTGCTTGACTGGTTACCAGAAGGCATACTTTGCTCGCTTGGTTGGTCATTGATGCTGGCTTTCTGTTAGTTTTTATATGGTCATATCCCTTGATCATACTTTTCCAGGAGTTTTTGGGCACTCTGGAGCTTTTTTTGGTACCAATGGACAATCGAATCTCCATTTCTTTGTTTGACTACTCCACTTGGCACATTTCTCTATCTTTTTTGATGTTTGGGCATACTTGGTAGTATCTCACCTCTATATTTTCATATGGATCATATGGCCTTATATCTAGCTCAATATCCCTATATGTGAAATGGGATCTTTTTCATTATGTAATGACTTATGGACTGTTTTATCACTATTAATATAAAACAGAGTTTTTCTCTTTGTGAAAAAAAATTAGCGTATGATGTAATAATATAATATGCTTTGGCACTTTGTGGAAGCACGGTTTATAACACAAATTTCGAGTATAATGTTTCACCCCTCTGAAATCTTCCGTGGAGCAGTTACGAATCTTATGGAATGAATTGGCGTCGCTATATATAATAACCTTCCAAAATATTGTTTTATTTTAAATTACCGGTTGTACATTAGAGCCATGTCAATCACAGAAGAAATTCAGAGATAAATTGCAATAAGTAGCCACAACTTTCATCGATTTTTAGAAAAGCAAAAGCAACTCTCCTAAACCCTACGCAGGGAATGAAGGAAACAAAAAAAAACACAAAAGTGGGAAAGAATAATATAAAAGTAGCTCTCCGAAACTGAAGAAAAACACCGAAGAAAAACATAAGAGTGCGGAAGAATATGGAAATAATAAAAATAGCAGGAAATATAAAGAAATTGAATTATGGGAAAATATAAATGAAATTATGGAAAAAATAAGAATTTTTATGAATAAATATAAGAAATAGTTAAAAGATAAATATGAACGAATTAGAGATTTGATAACTCCAATTTGTTCCATAATACTTAGTAACACTGGCTATTTACAATGGAGTACAAAATTATGTTTAAAATTAAAATTATTTAGATATAAATTTTGAGAAGAAATAATATATATAAATAAATGGTAAAAATTTCATACACTTAGGCATAATTTTCAAAAATTAAATGAAATTTAAATTTTTTAAAAGAGAAAAATGCAAAAGAATATATATATATATATATATATATATATATATATATATATATATATATATATATATAATATTTTTCAAGTATAAAAAGATTTATAAATTAGTATAATTATATTAAAAATATTAATGCGGTTGATATAGCTTAAATTTATTTTTGTTGGCATTTCTCAAATCATTGATAAATATATAATAATAAAAATAATATAAAAAAAATCTATTACAACATCATTATTATTATATAATTATTTATTATTATTCAATTATTTAATAATATTATTTATTGATAAAAGTAGTAATATTAATAATATTATTAATATATAATGGTTTGTACATTTGCGCTTGGATTCTTTGAGTGGTTTGTGTGTTTATATGTTTGATTTTAGATAGTAATGTTTTGTGCATGTTATAATTGTTGTGTGATATTTTTATATGTGTATGTAATTTTTTTTTGTTAGTAATTAGTTGGTGATGAAGATGGTTGATACTGCACATTTCTTTCATTTAATTTTAGGTATCACAACTTTTACTGCATAAAGATGACTCTTTAAATCATTTGTCTCATTGCTAATTTTAGAAATAATTTATTTCCTTTAAAATATTTTGATGATTTTTTTTAATCTATAGTTTGTTTTGCAAAAGTCAAGAAATAATGTAATTTTCATTTTTTTTCTAATGAGTGGTCATATTTATAAAATATTTACATTATTTGTTAGTTTTTCCATATTTTCATATCAATTATATGAAAATGATACATAAGATCATAAACCATTAAATTCTTTAACTCAAACTATTGTAGTAAACATCATACCGTGTCTCTCTTTCTCTCCAATATTAATAGGTTGAATTACTATAACACAAAAATCAATGCACATTGTCAAATTTTTTTTTTGCTTACACTGAAATTAATGAAAATTTTTAATCCGATAACTTTAAGTCAATGTACCATCATACATTGAGTTATATTTATTAATCCAGTCACTTTAAGTTAATGTACCAACATACATTGAGTTACATTTCTTAATCCAGTCACTTTAAGTTAATGTACTATCATACATTGAGTTATATCAAATAAATAATAATCATCTACACTGAAATCAACGCATCTAATGCAGACAATCAATTAAGATTAGAAAACATCTACACTAAAATCAATGAATCTAATGCAATCAATCAAATAAGATTAAAAATCAACATCTACACTAAAAGCAATGTATCTAGTGCAAGCAATCAAATAAGATTATAAGTCAACATCTACAGTAAAATCAATGCATCGAGTGCAAGCAATCAAATATGATTAGAAATCAACATATACAACGAAACCAATTCATCTAGTGCAAGCAATCAAATGGGATTAGAAAGCACCATCTACACCAAAATCAATGCATTTGGTGCAAGAAATCAAATAGGATTATAAATTACCATCTACACCGACATAAATGCATCTAGTGCAAGCAATAAAATAGGATTAGAAATCAACATCTACACTGAAATCAGTGCATCTAGAGAAAGAAATCAAATATGATTAGAAATAACAATCTACACTGAAATCAATGCATCTACTTCAAGCAATAAAATAGAATTAGAAATCAACATCCAAACTGAAATCAATATATTTAGTGCAAGAAATCAAATAGAATTAGAAAACATCCATACTCAAATCAATGCATCTAGTGAAAACAATCAAGTATGATTAGAAATCAACATCTACACTGAAATCAATGCATATAATGTAAGAAATCAAATATAATTATAAATCTACATCTGTAATATCTAACATATACTATTTACCTTCATATAATATTTTTTTTACATCTACATTAAAATTCCTATTTTTACTCCTTAAAAATACTACCATAAACATTTACTCTTTAAAATATTACCATTTACATTAATTACCACTTATTTCAACTTTTATGAGCATAATTCATAAACTTGAGAAATAGGATCTCGTTATGCGAATATATTTTTCAACTGGATAGTTCCGTAAAGTTGATGTTCAATTTACAACATTAAAAATTTAATTTTGCAAATTATAATCTACATATGGGTTCGTGCATAGGGCATATAGCTAAGTTCATATTTCTCGCCTTGGGTACTTATATGTAAGTGCCTACATTACATATCACTCGAACTCTATAAGTCAGCGGATGAATTATTACCAGGATTTACATGCTACCAACCAATATGCTAAGATTTAATAAGACATTATTGTAAGTACATTGAAAATTATGAATTTTTGGATTTGCTGTGGCATTGGTGTCAATCCCTCATTTAATTTTGGAAGGACAGTTGTTCATACTTCCACCGTCGATGCACTTCATAACTGATCAACGGACCATATGAACTCCAGAGTGGTTAGGGTAATACCCTACCCCCAAAACCTAATAGAATTCTTCATTTGAGCACTGCTCCTGGGAACCACAATTGTGATCCATCGTTAACCTGTCAAGGTCTTCTGATCCTCTATCTATCTGTTCGTCATGGTATGTTAGGAGTTTCTCCCTCATGCATTTCATTGTTTACTTACCTGTGGTTTCATGCGTTTTTTTGGCTCGATGGAAATGGTTTACTGTGGTTTAAGTTCAGTCCCCTATCTGTACTTCGCAGTTGACTAGTTTATGGTGTTTTCTATACTACGACTCTCGTTCCTGTGTTATCCGGTGGAGGGTTTTACAACGATTTTTATGCTTCAGCCAAGAGAAAAATGATCTCGAGAGCCATAACAGGTGAGTCGGTTTCGCTTATGGTTTGCTCCGTCTCTTAGGTAATATATTGTTGCATAAATGTTAACCCTGTTCCCTTCTTTTGTAGGTGGTAGGAGGTCGCCTACAATATACCCTAAAAGGTAAGTTCCAGCCGAACCCAGTGCTCTCTTGACTTGATATGTTCAAAGTTAATAATTTTTTTTTCTAACTGTATTCCTCTATGTTTGTAGGTAACTTGAAGCCCTCGTCCCTAGCACATTGCAAGAATTACTCTAGCCTTCCTAGACTAATACCCTGCTCTCTTCTACAGGTCCCATGGAGCTTCTCCGGGTAACAGTTTCTTGTCCCTTTTCAGTTTTCGCTTAAGGGTTTCACATTGAAGTTTTATTTTGATATGGGTCTGAGTTCTCGGGTCCAGAACTGGTTCTGTCCCTCTTTCCTTTTTGAGGGTTTTTTTTTCATTTTAATGCATGTAATTGGAAATAACCACTACAACCATGCCGAGGGTTTTCTCTTAGATAATATTTTCTTTGACAGCCGCAACCCAGTTAGGTTTTCCTTAATGCGTATGAGTATTGACAGTTATATAATTCATCCATTAAGTTCTCTTTGAGTCATGCTCTCGTTGCATGTCATTTTTCTTCTCTTCATGACCTTCTGGTTCTCCACAACATAATATTTATGTTGTTACATGTGTAATTTCTCAATTATGACAATTAAATCAGTAATGTAATAATTTTTGGAAGTTTGTAAGGAATCATATAAACTAAGGCCATTTTATTATTTTTTTCGTTGCATCCTTATTAAGCTTATGAACGATCATATGAATTTTATTCATTTACTGTTCTTATTCGAACTTTTCTTTCTCAACTTGCCTCTGTCTTTATTATTTGTTACTTGTTGTCTTTGAAAATATATGAAATTCATGTGTAGTCATTCTCCTTACACATTCTGGAAAAGACTCTACAGTTTTCTATGTTTGCTCAGTTTCCCATTTTCTAGCTTTTGTTTTTATTTCTGACGTAATAATCTACACAGTAGAAGGAAGGTTATTCAAGTGACCGTAAAACCTCGAGCGGGTTAATACCCAACCCTTAGTCCGTGTAAACCTTCTCTTCTTTATACATGATAGACTGTCTCGTTCAGGGTTAAACTTCCCTGAATGACTTAACTGTCCATCTTGCCATTGTTTTCTTGGTGGAATTCTTTTCTTTACTATACTATTATTATCATTAAAACTTCAATATTTTATTTTAAATAAGATAATTTTACAGCAAAACTAATTCAGGAAAACATATTAACTCATGCATCATACGTAGAAATCTAAACACTTCCTTTTGGTCTAATTTTCCTGTGACAAAGAGTGCACATTACCAGAAAACTAAATACACAATTTAACATAACAGAAATGTCATTTACCATTCATATCAGTTTTGTATACTTATCTTAGATAAGTACTACTGATAGCATCATCCCAACCTTGAGAGAGACAATGACATCCTCAACTTTCCCCTGTGCTCCTCACCAGAGTTGGATTTGCATCGCAGTTATACAGGAGATAGACCCAAAGACCTTAGTCCATTCTTTCCTCCAATGTGAGGTAGTAGAGTTCCACTGGTTTCTACCAGCTCTAAACACATTCTCCTTACAGCTCTCTAGCTGTTCCTTTTCCTTCTCAGCAGAACTCGTTTCCTTCTCTAAGATTTTATTTTTATCCCCAAAGGAAAGGTAAATTCCCTTAACTACTTAATCCAACTACTCTGGAATCTTGGAAAACCTTTCATTAGGGGAGTTTTGAGGTCTGAAATGGGCCTCCTAAGGAAAATGTACAATCAAAATTCACTTTATGAGAACCAATCACATTTTATTAGATGACATCAACCCTAATGGTTGAGGTGGCATTGCTTGAGTTAAAGGTACTTACTTGTCACATTCTCAACGATGGATAAAAACTCATGGTTAACCATGGTAGTGCTCTAAGTACTTTTAAAGTCAAAGTAAAGTACTCATAATAAATGTCATTTCACACTTTTTGAATAAAAATATATTATTGTCATTTCATATTTCTTGAAAGAAACAATGCAAATCCCTATACATTTATTATATTATATTATTTTTATATAATATATTAATTACATGTTATTATACAATTCAAATAATATAAATTTTAATTAATAGCATATAATATAATTAAGAATTTATAAATTTATATTTATATTTTATTTTAAGTAATTTAAGTACAAAGGAAAAATGCATAATTTGTTTAATGATAATGACTTTTTCTTGAAAATCTCATTCTTATTTATAGTCACATCAATACAATTTTTTTATTAATTTTATTTTGGTACAATTTTTGAATTGAAATTAACTATGGTTACATTGAAAATTCATAAATATTATTTTACTTGTTTAGCTATTATTTTAATATTTCCTTAGGAGGCCCATTTTAGACCTCAAAATTCCCCTAATATTACCATCAACTTATGGAAACATACCATAATTAAATATTTTATTTAAAAGATAATATATTTAGTTCATGGCCTGATTAACATACTTGTTAATACCTTTTAAATTCAAAATAATTCAAATGTCTAAATAAAAAATTCTTTTAAGGAAATTTAAACCGGTCTTCCCCCTCTTAAGCAAGACACCGTCCTCAGTGTTTTTATACCATTCCAGTGAATAGTTATGGATATGCTTCTCACACAAAGCTTTAATCTTCCCAAGTCACCTCCTCCAGGCTAAAGTGTTGCCATTGCACTTTAACTTGGGTGATGGCTCACTGACAGAGCGTTATTTCTCTCTAATCGAGAATATGTTGAGGTTCTATCGGAAATTCGTCATCCGGTTATACAAGATATAGACCTCAAGACCTTAGTCCATTATTTCCTCGAATGTCAGGTAGCAGAGTTCCACTAGTTTCTACCAGCTCTGGACAATATCTCCTTATAGCTCCCTAGTTGCTCCTTTTCCTTCTCAGCAGGACCCCTTTCTTTCTCTAGGATTTTCTTTTTATCCCCAGAGGAGAGATAACTACCCAAAAATAATTAATCCAATTACTCTGGAATCTTGAAAAACCTTTTCACTATCAACTTATGGAAACATATCATAATTAAATATTTTATTCAAAAGAGAATAATTTTAGTTCATGACTTGATTAACATACTTGTTAATCCTCTTTAAATTCAAAATAATTCAAATGTATAAATTAAAATGACTTTTAAGGAAATTTAAAAAAGTCATTACATCTTCCCTCTCTCCCCCTCCATATATATATATATGTATATATATATATATATGTATATATATATATATATATATGTATATATATATATATATACATATATATATATATATATATATACATATATATATATACATATATATATATATATATATATACATATATATATATATATATACATATATATATATATATATATATACATATATATATATCTCCCTCCACCTCTCCTCATTTCTCTCCATCTTACCTGAAACATACACACACTCTCTCCATCTCTTCCTTTTCACTCACCCCCTCTCTATCACTCCGCTTTTCTCTTTGTAAGTATGTATTCTTCCATCCCTCTCTCCCCTTCCAAATCCGTATATTTTCCCCCCTTCTATCCTCCTCTCTATCCCTCCAACTCTCCTGCTCTCTCTCATGTCCTTTCTCTCCTAGCTCCCTCTCTCTTCACCCATATCTCTCTCTCTCTCTCTCTCTCTCTCTCTCTCTCCATATTTGTGTCTCAATATCTCTCTCTTACCCTTCTCTCCCTCTCTCACTTCTCTCCTTCTCTCTCTCTCTTAATTCCTCCTCTCCCCTCTCCTTCAGTTTATCTCCTTCAATGCAAGCAATCAAATAGGATTAGAAATTAGCATATACACTAAAATTAATGCCTCCGGTTCTAGAATTCGTCTTCACTCTCCCCCCCCTCCATCTATATCTATATCTCCCTCCATATCTCCTTCTTTGTCTCTCTATCTCAACCCCCCAATCACACATGTTTTCTCTCTCCAAATCTATCTATCTCTCCATCTCTCTATATCTATCTTCTTCCCTCTCTTCACCTTCCATATATGTGTGTGTGTGTGTGTGTGCCTTTCGTCTCTCTATATCACCCCAAAAACATACACATTATTTCTCCATATATATATATATCTCCCTCCCTATTCATCTCCCTCTCTCCCTCTCTCTTCCCCTTATCTCCCTCTCTCCCCCCTTCTATCTCTCTTCCCTATTTCTCTCCTCACTCCCTCTCTCTCTCTCCACCTTTCTCTCTCTATGTCTTTCTTCTTAACTCCACCCTTCTATATATATTATCTCCTTCCATTTCTTCTTCTTTGTCTCTCTATCTCACCCCCAACCCTCCCCCAAACACACATTATTTCTCCTTCCATATATATATATCTCTCTCTCCCTATCTCTATCTCTCTCTTCTTCCCTCTCTTCACCTTCCATCTCAATATCTATCTCTCTTTGTCTCTCTTTTGTCTCTCTATATCACCCCAAAAAAATACACACTCTTTCTCCATATTTGTATATATCCCTCCATATTCCTCTCTCTCTCTCTCTTACCCTTCTCTCCCTATCTCCCTCGTTCTATCTCTATTCCCTATTTCGCTCCTGACTCCCTCTCTATCTCTCTATCTTTATCTCTCTGTTTCTTTCTTCTTACCTCCTTCCTTATATATATATATATATATATATATATAGCTCCATCTATCTCTAATTCTTTGTCTCTATATCTCAACCCCCCCAAACACACATGCTTTCTCCCTCCATATCTATCTCTCTCTCTCCCTCTCTCTATATCTCTCTTATTCCCTCTCTTCACCTTCCATCTCTCTCTCTCTCTATATATATATATATATATCTTTGTCTCTCTTTTGTCTCTCTATATCACCACCAAAACATACACACTTTTCTCTCTCTCTCTCTCTCTCTCTCTCTCTCCCCCTTATCTCCCTCTCTCCCCTCATCTATCTCTCTTCCTTCATGATCTAATCTCTCCCTCTCCCTTATCACACACTCTCTCTATCTCTCAACCTTTCTCTCTCGATGTCTTTCTTCTTACATCCCTATTTCTCTCCCTTCACCTCTACTTCTCTTTCTCCCTTTCTTTCCCACCTCCCTCTGTTGCTCCCCCTCATCTCTTTGTATTTTTATTTCTCTCCGCCCTCCAACTTTATCACTATCTCTCCTTCTCTCCCCCTCTTCTCTCTATCTCTCTATCTCACTCCCAAACATATTCACTCTCTCTCCATATATCCCTTGTCACTCCATCTCCCTCTCTCCTCCTCTCTCTCATGTCTTCTCTCATCCTTACCCTCTCTCCCTTTCTCTCCCTTCCTCTCACTCCCTCTATCTCTCCACCTCTATCACTTTGTGTTTTTTCTTCCTTCCCATATATATCTAGAGTTAATATATATCGTGATATATTAATATATATTGTAATATAAAAAAACTAATATTATATTAATATTAAGTTATTTAATTTATAATATTAATATTGATATTAGATTTAATGATATTTTTTACATGGCATGATCACAAAAGTTTCAAATATTACAACTTTGAGGTGGAAATATTGATGTCTTTAGAAATTTTAATATATCCATAAGGTATTGTTTTCTTTGTAAATATTCATTCTACAAATACTTAATTAAAGTAAATATAAAAATATTTTGGAGCAAGATTTTGGATTCTTTGTGTTGAATTAACCTTTTTACTTTATTTTACGAAATGGTAATGACTTTAGGAAAGAGTAAATATGTTTAAAATTTTACCTGATTTAGAATTTTAATGTGGTAAATTTTTTTGTTGTGGGTAAATTTATGATCCATTACAATTTAAAGTATATGATAAAATAACTATTAAACACATAAGATAATTGTATTATAGTTTTTTTTTTAATTTGCTTCTCAGAAGAAAAAAGAAATACAATACAATTATCTTATGCGTTTAATAGTTATTTTATCATATACTTTGAATTTGAATAACTGTATAAAATATTTAAATTAATTATTTTTATTTTTAGATTTTTAGATTTTTAGATTTTTTTATTTTGGCCGACATTAGTAAAATTTCAACTTTGATGACAGACGGACATGGTTACACATCATAATCCACTGTAGAATGTGCCTCTTTGCGCAATAATTTATATTAATTATTGTTAATTAATTAAACTCAAGGACTAATATTATAAAACCTATGAATAACACCATACCCTATGAATATGAACGCTTTGATTAATAAACCCAAGTGACTGATATTATAAACCCAACGAAATAGTAAAGAAAAGGGATTATGAACCCAAGGAAATAATATTAAACCAAAGGGATCAATATTATAAACTAAAGGTATATAAACCCTAAGATAAATATTATAAAACATACAACAATCATTGTTGACTATGGTTGATTTTCATATTGAGACAATATATGTTAGAATGTGACATTGGACCATGGTTGACCATGATTGATTTTCATATGGAGACAATATTTGTAACAATGCGATGTTGGAGGGAGCTGGTGCAAGGGGAGAGGCAGAAGGGTGGTAGGAGGCCTGAGGCAATGAGACAAGCGGAGAAAGGTCACATAAGAGCTTAATGCTTCAACTTGTGGAATGAATAGAATGGCTGAGGCTACAGGAGGAGAATGCGGGAGAAATGGGGAGGGGCGCTATGAAATAGCACAAGGGCCTGCAATCCGAACGATCGTTAATGATGGAGGAAGAGGAGTTAACGTTGGCGTGAAGCAGGAAGCTGGAGAATTTAAGGGCGAACAGATGGGGGCCATGCATGGCCATGTGGCCAAGCCAAATGTCGCGCGGAGGAGCTGCCACATCCCAAAACAAATCAAACACTCGCATCTGAGGACTCAAATATTAATATTATAAACCCTATGAATAATACTATACCCTAGAAATATGAACCCTTAGGTTAATAAACCTAGTGGATAAATATTATAAATCAAAGGGAATAATAAACCCAAGGGATTAATACTAAAATCCCAAGGGTATAATATTAAACCAAAGGGAATAATATTAAACAAAAGGGAATAATATTAAACCCTAAAATAAACATGGTTGACCATGGTTTAGCATCGTTGAACCCCAAGCGCAAGGTGTATAAACCCTAAGATAAATATTATAAACCCTAAAATAAACATGATTGGTTGTGGGTGACCATGGTCCATTTTCATATTGACAAAATATTTGTCACAAAGAGATGTTGGACCATGGTTGATCATGGTTGAGAATGATTTATTTTCATATCAAGATAATCTTTGCCACATTACGATGTTGGACCATGGTTGATTTTCATATTGAGAAAATCTTTGTCACAATGTGGCATTATAGTTCGAGCTGCCCTCGAGTGCATACTCTAGCCGCAAGCCATTGAAATCCATTTCGATGTTTACTCAACTGTAGCACCAAGAAAATATTTCTGCAAATTTGAATTCTTTCCACCAACGAACTTAGCTCCTGCTTCAAAATTGCAATCTTCTGTGCTCTGATACCATGTAGAAAGTATACAGTATGAATTTATATCCTATATTCTCCTGATCTAACAATTACATGCCATTGTTAAATACATAATCACTTCTACAAAAATCTTTGTGGAAATTTAAAACACGATCACTAATTGCAATATCAAGAAGAAATATCAATCACACATAACGCAAATGTTTTTATCGGGAAAGCATAAAGCTAAAAACCCCACTCTCATATATTATGTATATATCATGGATCATGAAACGATCTCATACAAATCTCTAATCCAAGAGCTCTGAGTACAATATATACTCGTCTCACACTGTCATACAAAAATTGGCAAATACATGTGCCAATTTACTACCTCCAGATAGCCTGACTCCACTGCGCAATCCATGATAGTCAAGAACCTCTGAATGAATGATTAATTGCCTACCTTGACTGCGCAATCCTCATAGGCACATCCAATGTGTGTGTGGTTTCATGTGTGCACCCACTATTGTCACAAATGATAGTCAAATTGTCCCTTTCACCTACATCTCAATTGGGTCTCCACTGAATCTGACATGCATGTAGTTAACAGTAGTAAATATTTAGTTGCATGTGAGACCACTGATTGTGAATTAATTAAATAATTGATTCACTGATCTCTCACTAGTGTATCTTTAGTTACAACTAGCAGAACTGAGTTTAACTCACTTAACTAAATTAAACTATTTACAACTTGCACTAACTACACTTCCAACTTTGTTACAACTAGAATCACTCTGTTACAACTCAAGTCCACTTGCATGTCCACCAACCAACCTCTTAAGTTGAAATTCACTTAGCTAACTGATTTTACACTTTAGTTAACTATTTCCAAGTGCTCGTTGAGAATAGATTATTGTTTATTGTCCAACTATTATTAAGGGATAATAATAGTTGACATGCATCTATAAATAGACACGCGATCTATAAATAGAACTCGCACATACATCTATAAATATAAAATCATATATAAATAGATTTTTCTCACCATATATAAATAGACATCATCTATAAGTAGAATTTTCTCATGAATCTTAAAATAGACCTCCACCTAAAAATAGCCTATGTGGGCCCCACCTAGTGTAGGTGCTTAATTTTCACTAGGATCAAGGATGTTGTTTTCGGATGCCAATTTCATTGTTTCTTGTTGCAACCTTCAACAGAAGATGAAAAAACCTATGCATGAGGTTCTCTAGCAATACTTCTATATCTTATGATGTATTACGTGACATCACCACCCATGCAACTGGTACCCCACTTTGTTGCTCATCAAACATCGCAAGCGTGTACAACTGATAATGTCATATTAAATAAAATGATGTTAATTTTAAGTCATTAATCATAATGGATCATTATAACCAAAATTATTTTATTAAAACAATCATTGGAAAAAATACTCACCCCATATTTATTTGTATTGAACATTGAGTCCATGGCTATCAATCTATTGTGGGATAACTTGACCATAGTTTCCAGCATCCATTATTTTTGTATTCGATCTATAAAAGGGATCTCTCCACCAAGGGAATTTTGGTAGAAGAATAAATCATTATGGTGTTTTTGATACCAGAGATTCACAGTCATTTCATATTTCTATGCAGTTGATAATTTTCATTTGTCAGATGATTATAGATGTTTACAATATATTTTATGTGTAAGAAAAAATCCCTATCTCAAGTTGTAGCATCTATGTCAAGATATTTCTTAATATGAATTTTACAAATAGAGTCGATTGGTAGTTGAATAAAAAAACAACTTTCTAAATAAGAAATAATGTCCCTTGAAAGTCTTGGTTTTTTCTGAAGAACATCATTACCTAAAGTGTTAGGTTTTCCAAGACAAGGCCATCTTTTCCCATCTCCATGATCATACATGTTGTATGTTATTACTATTGTGTGAGGATCCTAAACCATAACCTTTACAATAAAATGACATTGGAAACCCCTCTTTTTGGAAATTGAATGCCTTGGTTTGGTTTTCCATTCTTCTCTCTTGTCATCTGGACCATATGAGCAATGATAACTACAAAATAAATTTTGAAATGTCAGCACATCTAATGAATGATAAAGCACTATTAATATCAACATTTAAACAATGGTTTTCTAAAATACTTACAGTGCCCATCGTAAGGAAAAATTAGCCCTTGGGATTGGGGGTTTTATTTTTCGACGCAAGAAGTAACATGGAGCATCTGGATTCATTTCCTCTCCTTTTATTAAAAATTTAATTCTTTGTTTGGGAATTTTTGCAAATCAGTCAATATTCATGTGTTTTTTTAGACTTTAGACCAAACTAAATCTTTACTAGAAAATTTTGATTTTCTCTTTAGGGTCTTGCACCTCAAGACCCATTATTGTCTGCCATTTTTTTTCCATGTTATCTCAATGTATTCAAAAATGTGGGAACATATTAGGAATTTGAATGGATGAAAATCTATAGCATAGGTCAAAACACGCTTTAAATCAAGGCTCCAACACTATTAAATTAAAGGAAATTTTAATATAAATCCAAACAATCCCCAAGGTGATAGGAAAAATCACACCAACTAATTCTTCTTGCAAGGTCTATTATTTTTTGTTCCTCTATAATTTGAGTTCCACCAGCTTGAGGTCTAAATTGAGATGCTTTGAGTAGTAACTGTGTTCTCTTTATCAATTGAAACATGTTTTGTTGAATCATGTAATGAAGGTTGTTGAGTCTTTTTGGTGACTTAAAAATTAGATGTGCTTTTAGTGCTCAATTTATGTTATAATATGGTTACCAATTTTTGCTATGAATGAAAATGATGTATACATAAACCTATTGATGTAATTGAATATGGAAGATTATTTTTCATCTTTCCTAACCCAGGGTATCCAATCAATACACCCAGTTAGTTTACCATATTGAAATAGTTGTAGATGTAGGTGGGCCAGGGAGTTTCTTTGGTAGAAGATGAAGAGCTAAATTAGGTAAGAGGGATATTGGAAAATCTTCAACTTACTAATTGAATTGTTCCTTCATGAATTTGGTAATGGATTTAGCATAAGAAAAAGTGTAAACCTAGTGGATGTGAAATATATATAGGAGGTCTAGCATAGCTTCATATATATTAGAGTTGTAATCCCTCCCTAACATGATGGTTAATAGAGCCATCAACTCTTGGAAACACGGGGGAAAGTTCTAGGTTCTATATAGGAGGGGTTGGTTTGGTGAAGGGCCCTAGTTATGTAGTAGCCTTAAGAGTAGGCTCTTCTTCTAGTCATTAGCTAGGAAGATGTACTAGTTACTCTATTCCTCAAAAAAATTGCCAAGATTATTAACTCCTATCATCAGTAACTCACTGTCATACTAGTCCAGGGATTTTGTGCACTTACAACTAAGGAAACTAAAGAGAGCCAAATTATGAATACGATCCTGCCCAGAGAAATAAATCCAACAAAAAAAGAGGATGTTAGCTTAAACAACAACGAAAACTAATTTTAAGAATACACATAATGAAGGAATTGGAGGAAGAGATAGAGTGTTTAAGACTTACTATACACATTGAGAAGAAAAAAAATTACAACAAAAGCCCATAAGGGAGGATTGTAGATAATGTAGTGAAGGGTATGTGTTAGATAAAATCAAGAGGAGGTTTTAAGAAAAACCAAGGGGATGAAAAAATGATTTTTGAAAAATGTAGCCTCACATTAGGTCAGTAAAGCCAATATGTAGCTTCATATGTAGGAGGAACTGGAAAATGATTTTTAGCGCTTCTTGTAGGAAGTGGAAAATGATTTTCCAGTGCCTACAGGAGCGCTGGAAAAGCATTTTCAGTGTCTACGGGACCTTCTCTTTGGGAAACATTGTTATAAGATTCAAAAGGAGTCAAAGTGGTCAAAAGTGGTAAAGTAAAACTTTAAAACGTTGGATATCATAATTTTACAATAACATCATCATTATGGTCAATTAAAACAATAAAAAATTGGATATTATTTCATTTTGGAAAGAGAAAAAGGTAAAAGGTAAAGCGACGGTAACAAGGCAGTGGTGTAAATGTGTTAAGGTGGTGGTAACAAAGCGGTGTAGTGGTAAAGATTTCCAAAGCACTAGAGCACCCAAATTCTAATCTGCAGTAGACAATAGTTACTTAGTCATTCTCAGGATGTGACAATAGTGGAAATGCATAGAGAAGCATTACTAGTTGGTATGAATTAAACCCAAAAACATGAATTTAGTTCCTTTTTTATACTGCATGAAATTAAAAATATTCTATGATATGCTGCATAAGGACATACTACATGGATTTAGCATAGAGAAAAGTTTAAACCTAGTGGCTATGAAGTACATACTGCATGGATACAAATTGACTGCATAATAACCAAAAACATGAATTTAGTTCATTTTTTATACTTCCAGTATAAAAAACATGAATGTGTTGATATACTTCAAAATTACCAGAAACATAGATACAATATACTACATAATGACCAAAAACATGAATTTTTTGATATACTACATAGGGAAAAGTGTAAACCTAGTGGTTGTGAAGCACATACTGCATGGATATGATATAATGCATGGATACAATATACTATATCTAGAGAAAGAGTCTAGGCTTTTGAGGAATAGAGAAACTAATACATCTCCCTAGCTAATGACCAAAGGAAGAGCCTATTGTTAAGGGAACTTCAATACTTCGAGAAATATAAGTCCCTAGTCTCTACATAATTTATCTTCTTATGTTAATCTTCCAAAATGTTAATTTAAAACAAAAATGTTATTAATCATGTGGGCAGAGAAGTTTCAAAGATTTGCATGTAATGGAGCTAGTTCAAAGAAAAGTTTGACACCTTTGCATTTCCATGTGGACAGAGAATTTTGAAACATTTTCATGTAACACAAGCAGAAGGATATCCTTTTCCAAAGTGGTGGATCACGCAAAGGTTGATCTGCAGCAGATAACAAGGCAATTACTAGGTTTTTTTTAAGACGTGGGAATAATAAAAAAATTGGGAAAGAGTGGAAAACTAAAGTGTTATGATCCAGATGGAGCAACAATGTTCCAGATTTATGGTGCTTATGAATTCCTATTTTTTCAGAGAAGCAGGCTGGAAGCCCATAATTCACCTGTTTACCTGGTATAAAATTAAACTCTCTTATGATTTCATTGATTCTTTTGAGGGTACCAGTGTTAGGGTCTAGGGGCTATGGTTTCCTGTAACAGAGGAAAGCATTTCGAAAGAAACCAAAATACCAGTTGAGGGAGAGAGATGGTTCAAAAGGAAGCCAGTATAATAAACCTTAATTTTTTCCTAAAAGCCAATTTTTATGACCCTTGCTGGAGCTTGGGGTCCATTGTGACATTTTAAAACCAAAGTGGGTTAAATGAATGTGACAAATTCAACTTTATCTGACATGTGATGACTGATTCTCTAAGGTATTTTTGTATCACATGATATTTCTGGCACATATAAAAGGTTTCAATAGAATGAATCACACTTATTTCCTGCATCAAAGCTCAATTAAAATGGTGGTCTGTGCAAGAAAAATGAAGGTTTTATATCCCCATGATGTCTACCACTGTGACCTCATTAAAATCTTGTACCTACATGCATTAAACAAGAAAACACAGCAGTCAAGGAAGAGGGTAATGAGAAAACCATTTCATAGAAAAGAATATGAAGGAAATGGCTCTATCTAAAGAGGTCGAGAGCAGTCACCAAGCTATTACAAAAGCCACAAAAAACACTAACAGGACGAAAAGACCTATGGTAAATAACAAGAGGATTAGAGGACAACAGACATAAGTACATGAAAATAAGAAAGATGAAACCGTTGGAGAAGTTGGAAAGAAGGTTGAAGATCTTGGAGAATTTCACCATGCAATGGAATACTCAAGGAGGCCATAAGCCAGGTCCACAAACAAACGGAGGTTGGGTTTCAAAACTAAACTAAATCCCAAGCTAAAGTAACCAATTTTCATTATTGATGAGCAAGAAGAAAGGTCTTCTAGAGTTGAGAAGGGGCTTCCAGTAGACTCTGAGGGACAACTCAAAATAATTTCCAAAACCTTGCAAAAAAAGGACAAAAGAATTAGTAGGGCACTGGTCAAGAAGGACAACCTTAAATCCTTGCAGAGACAACAAAAGGTTGTTGAAAACTAAAACACATGAAGCTTGGAGTTTTTTTAACCCTGAGGGTTTTTCCAAATAATATAACAATTTGATCTTATGATAGGTTTTGAGATCACTTCAAGAAGATACAGAGAAGAAGTGGTTATGGTGCGAGTGAGTGATGCACCTAATGTCAAAAAAATTGTGCATGCAAAATGTAGTACAATCAGTTGTTGTTAAGGGGGTTAATCTGGTTTAATGCCTTTCAATACTTCAACTTTGGACTTCAGCCCTTATATGGTTTAAAATACTAGTTTTTTCACTTTGTGCAACATTAGTACTACTGATTGTTATTTATTTATTTTGTTATGGGTTGTTATTCTTGTAAGTCTATATAATTATGAACTTAAGTTTGAGTAATTTTTAATGAAATTATGTTGATGATAGATGCAAATGATTTTTTTATTTATTATTCATAGAAATTTGAATATTTTCTATTATAATAATAAAATATGTGTCGAAAATGATGCAACAAGAATAGATTGAGTAGGAGCACTAATTAAGAGTAGTCTTTCCAAAAATAATGGGCTCTAAATAACAACTAGAGAATTCAAAGGGATAATAGACTAGGAGTTTAGGAAACAATTTTATAGAATCAAGTCAAAAGGATACTCCTAGTATTAAGATGAAAAAATAGTACAAAAAGACAACCTGTAAATGGAAGAGAACCTCTAAGTTCATGATTATCTTTATCAGACGTTGGGGAAGATTCATTAAGCTCTGGGATAGTGATGTCGTCCATTGGGAAGGTTTTACAGCCTAAGAAACCTAGAGATAAGGGAGGATAAATTGTTGATGTTAGCCATTTTGAAGTTCTATTAGTGAAATTCTAATTGCACCAATTTATGTAGAGACCACACAAAACCATAGTACCTTTGGGTAGCCATATCTAGCCACAACAGGTAAATTCCACCTTAATCTAGTTGAATATGTGAGAAGGAAAAATGAAGTGGGATGAAAAATAATGGAAAGACAAGGGCTAACAAGGTTTTGTTATAACACCATACCTAATTTCATGATATGCTTCATAATATGAACATATTCATTTTTATTGCCTATTGAGATGGTTAATAGAACAAATTTCATCAACTCATAATCATGTTAAGTCTAAGTGGGCTTAACATTTGTTTCCAAGTTTTAACTAGCTTTTAGAAGGTATAAATGGTTTTACAAAGTCATTGTAGAAACATAATACAAGATAAACAATAGGAGTAATGCAAGAGGATAGAAATATGTGTAGGTACTAGTGAAATAATTAATGGTAATTTCTAGAGTCCTAGAGGTAGTAGCAACAAAAAGTATTTAAAAAAAAAATTTACTACCAAGATGATTTACTACATGTAAAAGATTTTTTACTATATTTTTAATTGACCACTATTTACTCTTGACCAATTTTCACCACTTTTGACTGTTATAAAAATGTTTCTCGAAGTCCTCTAAGAACTGGAAAATGATTTTCCAGTGCTTCCTGTAGGTGCTGGAAAATCATTTTCCAACGCTTTTCTGAGGTAGATTTGCAAGGCTTACGGAAAGGAAACTGAGTTTGGGCTGACATTTCGAACAAGATAGATGATTAGTCATGATGAAATGGAATGAATAATCTAACCCCTCTAGCCTTATAATCGGTAAGCCATATTATAAGAGCAACTAAGCACTAAAACCACATCTAATTTTTAAGTCACCAAAATGACTCAACAACCTTGAGCACATGTTTCAACAGAACGTGCAACTCTATTACTGTTTAGAAAAAGACACTTATCTTTCCCAAGATGGTTGTTAAGAAAAATCCTTCTATTTCATTGATCAATTGATCAACTTGGTTATGATGTCCATGGGATTTCATAGAGCAACTAATAAAAAATAGATGTTAACAAAATTCAAGTTAAAATATGAATCATATGCAACACACAGTAATGAAACAAGTAGAAAAGAAACACACTACAATATATTAGGCACCACTATAGTATTATTTATTGAATATCAATCAATTTCAATGAATTCCATCTACTATCTCAATTGATAAAGAGAACACAATTACTACTTGAAGCATCTCAATTTAGACCTCAAGCTGGTGGGGTTTAAATATTACAGAGGAACAAAAAATATCAGAGATTGTAGGAATAATCAGTTGGTGTGGTTTGTCCTATCTCCTTGGGGCTTGTTTGGCTTTATATTGACATTTTATTTAATTTAAGTTCCTTTATATTTCCCAAGATGGTTGTTAAGAAAAATTCTACTATTGGCTTGATTATGTTAGATTGGAGAAAGTTGAGTTTAGAGAGGGGAATGTTAGGTTAATTTGGTTTTTTGCCAATGGTCTTGGTGGTCTATGGTATGTTTCCAATAGTATGGCATGGAATGAAGCTTATAAATAGGCTTGGGATCCTCCATTATAAGGTGTTAGAAGTGATTAAATGTTTGATGTGTTGCTGACTCATATTATGTCACAATAGTGGGGAATGAGCTTTTATCATTGTTTTGTGACCTTGGTTAAGTGTGTCCATCAACTAACTCTTTAACTGGTCAACTTTAGCTACTTTTTTGTGCACTATTGATGTAATATTTCATTTATTTGTATGACCTATGACACTATTTAAGCAAGATGACCTATGAAAATATTTAAGCAAGATGAACGAGAAGGCATTGTACCTAGAAATACTACAGCTCTACTTGGCAATATGTTGTAGCGTATTATACAATGATGTGTGGTTTGATGGAAAGTTTCCTTGGGTGAAACCCAAGAGACTACAGTTCAAATGTCATTGAGTATATGGCTTGCTATGATCTCAGCTCAAGGAGTAGGCCCCTGTTTTCCGTTGAGTCTCGGCTCTTGCTAAATCATAAGATCTGGTATATTTGGCTTGCAGGTTGCTGGATATACTCTTGGTGTTATATTGGTGACCATGAGGATTGATCCTGGGTCTCCCCTAGATTACTCTAAAGAATTACTGATTCACCATGTGTTAAAAAAAAAAATGTTGTAGCGTAATTTAGTTCGAGTAAACATAGGAAAATTTTATTAATACCAAAACGGGGTCAAAGATACATTGCTTTATAAAACCTCCATTTGTATTTAACTTTGTTGAACACTTGAGATAATTGTAGATTTTAGGTTTGACACTCTTCACACATTTGCATTAAATCTGTAGGTTTTAATGTAGTCATGTCTATATTACACATGCACCCCTCTTTCTTTGTACACCTACATGCTAAGTCACCATGAAGTTAGAAAAAAAAATGTCAAATGATAAAATTAATCCATCATAATAAATTCAATCACATTTAAAAGTTGAAGTTTGAATTTAAATGAATTAAATTTCCAAATTTAATAAAATTATGAATTTAAATGAATTTTCACTTGAATGTAGATCTTTCTAAGTAGTGAAGAGCACAGGATTTGTCATGGAAGTCCATAAACCCTAGTTTCATATTGACATACAAGAATTTTAAGAGTTGGTGGAGTTAAGTATAGTTGAAAATAATTAATATTATTTTATATTAATGGAGAAATGGTTACACAAGTTGTAACGTATCTCCTTAGTTTAGGATTAGTTCCTACAATTTAGGAGTTTGTTTCCAACTTCCTAATTCCTAGTGTTGTACTTAATGATGTAATTCCTCATTCATGAATGTAGAGTAAACTCTGAATGTTCTCTCAGTTTGAGTGCAGTCTCCAGGTGCAGTACTCACCTGTGAGCTGCAACTCCTTCTTTTCATTTCAGTGTCATTTTTATCTTGGTATCAGAGCTCAGAGTAGGGACAGCCTTTTTTTTTTAGGATGCATCATTGATTACAGAACTCTAGTGGCGGAAGCGCTTACAGAAGTTTTTTTTCGTAGATTCAGGTGGACTGCAGTAACACCTGAAGGATAGGTCTCAGATGACTGATCATCTCTGAGCAGAAGAAAAGGTTGGCGCGGTTTTAACGCGAACAGTCGCGCCATTGGCGCGGTTTTTAATGCGAACAGTCGCGCCAACGCGCCAAAATTCGCGGGTGGCGCGGAGGTACACGCGAAAAGCGCGCCAGGGCTGGTGACTCGCGCGGATTTCGATTTCGGAGCATTTTGGCGCGGCTTCTTCGCATTGGAGAAGCGCCAGGGCTGGTGCTTGTGCACATTTTGGCGCGGATTTTTCGCATCAAAGCGCGCCAGGGCTGGTACTCGCATGTTTTTTGATTTCGGCGCGGATTTATCGAATCAGAGAAGCGTCAGCCTCTTTCTCTTTGGGAAGGTCTGCAATTATTTTTTTTTGCAGATCGGCCCTGCCCGGTGGTGGCACATTGAAGTTCCGAATTCGCTCGGTGGCAGCAGATCGGACTTGCCCGGTGGTGGCACATTGAAGTTCCGAATTCGCCCGGTGGTGGCAGATCGGACTTGCCCGGTGGTGGCACATTGAAGTTCTGAATTCGCCCGGTGGTGGCAGATCGGACTTGCCCGGTGGTGGCGCATTGAAGTTCCGAATTCGCCCGGTGGTGGCAGATCGGACTTGCCCGGTGGTGGCGCATTGAAGTTCCTAATTTGCTCGGTGGCAGCAGATCGAACTTGCCCAGTGGTGGCGCATTGAAGCTCCTGATTTGCTCGGAGGCAGCAGATCGGTTTTGCCCGGTGGTGGCACATTGAAGGTACAAATTTTGTTTGGAAAAACAGTGTTCAGGATCTGGTATGTGGTAATATTTTTTTAGTGTGTCCTGCAATTATTCAGTTGATTTATTCATCAGAGGATCAGATATTTTTTTTATCAATCCAATATGAATAACAGTATAGAATCGTATCTCCACGAGTCTGGCAAACTCGATGGATCGAATTTCTCCAACTGGAAATTCAAGATACATACTTTACTTGAAAGCGCAAATGCATGGTCGATCGTTACAGGAAGTGAGCTGAGACCAGGATCAGCTGCACAAGAACAAGACTGGGATAAAAGGGAGACAAAAGCAAAGGTCATATTGAAGATGTCTGTCAAGGACAATATTATCCCACATATTAGAGACTGTAAATCGGCCGCTGACATTTGGACGATGATTAAAAACCTATACCAGACACAGAATACAAACCGTGTCTTGTCACTCAAAGGCAAGCTGTTTGCGATGAAGATGGAGGAGAATGAGTCCGCTGCTGGATTCATTGTGAGAGTCAAAGACCTGAAGGACAGATTGGGAGATATCGGAGAGAAAGTTTCCGATTCAGATCTGGTCACGATCACATTGAATGGAATGACAGATGAATATCAGATGTTCATCACAGGGTTGGCAGCAAGGGAGAAAGCCCCTACGTTTGAAGAGTTGACAGGGATTCTGCTACAAGAAGAAGAGCGACGACAAAATCTGAAATCACAGAGCAATGACCTTGCTCTGATGGCGAAAAGGCGACAGTACAAATGGAAGAAGCCACAGCAACAACAGCAACCACAGCAGCAGCAGAAAGGAGCCAACACATTTCATAAGAGACCGTTTAAAGGTATGTCTGCTAATAATTTTCCCAGCAAGAAATGTTTTTACTGTGGAAAACCTGGTCATGAGATTAAAGATTGTTATAAGAGGCAGGCAGACGAAGGAAGAAACAAACAGAGAAAACATAAGGGTTACTTTGTTGAGGAAGAAGAGGACCATAGCCACGAACTTCGACTATTTACAGCCAATTGTGCCCTTTCAGCTTCAAAGGGAGATGAGGACGACATATGGTATGTCGACTCTGGCGCATCCTCACATATGACTGGTAAGAAGGACTGGTTTGAATGCCTTGAAGAAACTTCATGTGGGTCGAAAATTTATTTAGGGGATGATAGTGGATATGAGATCAAAGGATATGGTGACATTCCGGTAAAATTACCTAGCGGAAACATTAGACACCTTAAAAATGTATTGTATGTGCCCGGAATTAAGAAAAATTTGATCTCTGTCTCAATGATTACTGATCAGGACATGCAAGTTCAATTCTTTAAGACTAACTGTGTCATAAAGGATAACCAGATGGAAACAGTTGCAACAGGAGTGCGCGTGGGGAGCTTGTACAAGTTAGACGTGAAAAGTATGACAAAGCAAGCAATGGTTGCAACTAGATCGATAGCTGAAGATCTCTGGCATCAGAGATTTGGCCATCTTAATCTGCAAGACCTCATCTTACTTCAGAGAAAAGGTATGGTTGATGGACTCCCTGTTTTCCATAATGTTAAGTTGGATTGTGATGGATGTGCATTAGGGAAAATGCATAGAGAAGAGTTCCCTTTGCATGTTAATGGAAAAGAAAGAGATGTCTTAGAATTGGTGCATACAGATATATGCGGACCTATGCAGACTAGGTCATTAGGAGGTGCATATTACTTTCTCTTATTTACAGATGATTGCACTAGGTTTTCTTGGATATACTTTCTGAGTAAAAAGAGTCAGACTTTTCAGTATTTTAAAGAGTTTAAATCTATGGTAGAAAACGAGACAGGAAAAAGGATAAAAATTCTCCGCTCAGATCAAGGGGGAGAATACAGGTTGGGAGAATTCATGAACTTCTCCAAGCAGCATGGGATTATTCAACAGTTCACAGTGCCCCACACTCCTCAGCAGAATGGAGTGGCAGAACGAAAGAACAGAACTCTTGTGGAGTGCGCAAGGAGCATGCTTCAAGGTAAGGGTCTATCAAATGGTTTTTTGGCAGAAGCTATTAACACTGCTGTCTACTTAAAGAATAGGAGTCCTACTAAATGTCTAGGCTTCAAAACCCCTTTTGAGGCATTGTTTGGATTCAAACCAACAGTGAGTCATTTAAGAATATTTGGGTCAAAAGCTTATGCTCATATACCTAAGGCAGATAGGAAGAAGTTAGATCCAAAAGCCTTGAAATGTATCTTTGTTGGATATGGCACTGAGTTCAAGGCATATAAGTTATTTAATCCCGTGACTCATAAGGTTTTTGCAAGCAGAGATGTCATATTTCATGAACAGGTTGAAGAAGGAAAGGATGACTCAAACAGTGATTGGCACATTCCATTGCTAATGGAAGAAAACAGTGAGGATGATGAAGTGCAGGAGCAGAAACAAGAAGAAGAAGTAACAGGTAATGTAATCAATGATGCAAGCCCGGAGAAGGCTGAAATGGACAGATTTGAGGTAAGTCCCCTACCAAGGAGATCGAGTAGGAAGACTCAATTACCATCCAGATTGAAAGACTATGCATTAATGACAAACATTTTAAACATTGTAGAACCTGCAAATTATGAAGAAGCAAGTAAATCTGATGCATGGAGAGCTGCAATGCATGAGGAAATAGAATCAATAAACAAAAACCATACTTGGGATTTGGTTGAATTTCCTGAAGGTAAAACCCCCATAGGATGCAAATGGTTGTACAAACCTAAAATAAATGCAGATGGGAGTATAGAAAAACTTAAAGCTAGACTGGTAGCAAAGGGTTACTCACAGCAAGAGGGAATAGATTTCGATGACACCTTTGCTCCTGTAGCCAAATTAAACACCATTAGAATGCTAATTTCCTTAGCAAAAAAACATAAATGGCAGCTACACTAGCTAGATGTTAAGTCTGCATTTCTGAATGGTGACTTGAAAGAAGAAATTTATTTAGTTCAGCCTGAAGGTTTTGTGAAAAAGGGGCAGGAACATCTTGTGTGTAAATTGAAAAAGGCACTTTATGGTTTAAAACAAGCACCCAGGTCGTGGTATGAGAAGATTGACTCATTTTTTGTACATCATGGCTTTCATAGGAGCTTGAATGATCCAAATCTGTATACCAAGTTCAATAAATAGAGGCAAATTATTTTGATTTCTTTGTATGTAGATGATATGATCATAACAGGGGATGCTAACAATCTGATCAAAGAAATCAAACAACAGATGTCACAAGTGTTTGAGATGAAAGATCTCGGAAATCTACATTACTGCTTGGGATTGGAGGTATGGAGAGATTCTGGACAGATTTTTCTTACACAAGGGAAGTATGCCAGAAGCTTGCTGGAAAGGTTCAGAATGGAGCAGTGCAGATCAGCAGCAACACCATTGCAGCAGAACTTAAAGTTGAGCAGTGATGATGGTACTAAAGAGGTGGATGCCACTATGTATAGACAACTAGTTGGAAGTTTGATATATCTCACTACAACTAGACCAGATTTGGCATACTCTATTAGTACGTTGAGCCAGTTCATGTCAAAACCACTCGAAAGTCACTGGGTCGCAGCAAAAAGTGTGTTGAGGTATCTTAGTGGTACTAGTAATTATGGTATTTTGTACACTGACAATTCTGATGTTACTCTAGCAGGTTTTTCAGATTCAGATTGGGCAGGTAACTTGGATGATCGAAGATCTATCACAAGTTACGCTTTTAGCATTGGATCCGGGGTCATAGCATGGAGCAGCAAAAAGCAAAGTACTGTAGCCTTATCTTCATGTGAAGCTGAGTACCAAGCATTGTGTGCAGCCACATGTGAAGCTATCTGGTTGAGAAGACTTCTCAACGATGCAGGAGAAGAACAGAAAGAATCAACTATCATTAAAACTGAAAAACAGAGTACCATCAAGCTTGCATACAATCCAGTTTTTCATAAAAATACCAAGCACATCGACACTCAGTTCCATTTTGTTCGAGAGAAACTACAGTCAAAAGAGATACTTGTTGAATATTGTAAAACTAGTGACAATATGGCTGATATATTTACTAAGCCTCTTGGGCGTGTAAAGTTTGAATTGTTTAGAAGGATGCTAGGAGTTCAGGATAATCCTTTCTCCATTAAGGGGGGGGGAGTTGAAAATAATTAATATTATTTTATATTAATGGAGAAATGGTTACACAAGTTGTAACGTATCTCCTTAGTTTAGGATTAGTTCCTACAATTTAGGAGTTTGTTTGCAACTTCCCAATTCCTAGTGTTGTACTTAATGATGTAATTCCTCATTCATGGATGTAGAGTCAGAGTGTTCTCGCCTTGGAGTATAGCCTGTGTGCGTGGATTCACTCCGTGAGCCTAAATCCCTTCTTTTTCTATTCGTTGTCATTTTTTAATTGACCACTATTTACTTCCACCAATTTTCACCACTTTAACGCATAAAAATGTTTCTCGAAGTTCAGGACCGGAAAATGATTTTCCAAAGCAGCTTCCTCAGAGGTGCCGGAAAATCGTTTTCCAATGATTTTTTGAGGTAGATTTGCAAGGCTTAGGGAAAATAAAATTGAGTTTGGGCTGAAATTTCCAACAAGATAGATGATCAGTCATGATGAAATGGAATCAATAATCTAACCCCTCTAGCCTTATAATTCATAAGCCATATTATAAGAGATATTGATAACTAAAACCACATTTAATTTTTAATTCACCAAAAATACTCAACAACCTTCATTACATGTTTCAACAGAATATGCAATTATATTACTATTCAGAAAATGAAATTTGTCTTTCCTGATATGGTTCTTAAGAAAAATCATGTTATCTCCTGGAGCAATTGTTCAACTTGGTTATGATGTCCATGGGATTTAATATAGCAACTAATGAAAAAAATGTTAATAATATCCAAGAATCATGGAGTTAAAATGTGAAGTATATGAAACATACATTAATGAAACAAGTATTAGAGAAACACATTGCAATATATTAGGCACCACTATAGTATTATTTATTGAATACAAATCAATTTCAATGAATTTCGTCACCAACTCAAATGATCAAGAGGACATAGTTTCTACTCAAATAATCTCAATTTAGACCTCAACCTGGTGGGACTCAAGTTATAGAGTAACACAAAATAACAGAGCTTGCAGGAAGAATCACTTGGTGTGGTTTTTCCTAGCATATTGGGGCTTTTTTAGCTTTATATTGAAATTTCCATTAATTTAAGTTCCTTTATATTTCCCAGATGGTTGTTAAGAAAAATTTACTATTGGCTTGATTATGTTAGTTGGGAGAAAGTTGAGTTTAGGGGAATGTTGAATTTAATTTGGTTTTGCGATAGTCTTGGTGGTCTATGGTATGTTTCCAATAATTATGGCATGGAATGAAGCTTATAATAGGCTTGGGATCATCATTATAAGGTGTTAGAAGTGATTAAATGTTTGATGTGTTTGGCGACTCATATTATGTCACAATAGTGAGGGAATGAGCTTTTATCATTGTTTTTGATATGGTTAAGTGTGTCCATCTTCTTTCTTTCAGCTGATCAACTTTAGCTACTTTTTGTGCACTATTGATGTAATATTTCAAAATATGTATGACCTGACTATTTAAGAGAGATGACCTATGAAAATATTTAAGCAAGATGAACGAGAAGGCATTGTACCTAGAAACTCTGACTCTGCCAGCAATACTATGTTGTGACATGCAATGATGTGGTTTGATGGAAGAAGTTTCATGGTAAAACCCAAGATTCTACGATTCAAATGTCATTGAGTATATGGCTTGCTATGATCTCGGCTCAAGGAGTGACCTGTTTCGTTGAGTCTCGGCTCTTGCTAAATCATAGATCACGGTATATTTGGCTTGCGAGGTTCTTTGGATGCCTCTCTTAGTTAATTATCTTATTTGATCATGAGGATTAGATCACAGGCTTCCCCTAGATTATCTAAATTACTTGATTCACCATGTGTTAGAAAAATGTTGTAGCGTAATTTAGTTCGAGTAAACATAGGAAAATTTTATTAATACCAAAACGGGGTCAAAGATACATTGCTTTATAAAACCTCCATTTGTATTTAACTTTGTTGAACACTTGAGATAATTGTAAATTTTAGGTTTGACACTCTTCACACATTTGCATTAAATCTGTAGGTTTTAATGTAGTCATGTCTATATTACACATGCACCCCTCTTTCTTTGTACACCTACATGCTAAGTCACCATGAAGTTAGAAAAAAAAATGTCAAATGATAAAATTAATCCATCATAATAAATTCAATCACATTTAAAAGTTGAAGTTTGAATTTAAATGAATTAAATTTCCAAATTTAATAAAATTATGAATTTAAATGAATTTTCACTTGAATGTAGATCTTTCTAAGTAGTGAAGAGCACAGGATTTGTCATGGAAGTCCATAAACCCTAGTTTCATATTGACATACAAGAATTTTAAGAGTTGGTGGAGTTAAGTATTCCAACAGTGTCACCTATTACGAATCACTACATTTGATATGAAGGAACTCAGAGACAACGAGACAAAAAGAAAATGGCTGAACATATTTGATGAAGCTCTGTCTAATTGTTAATTGTTGCCTAATGAGACTCAAGTGTTGTAGGTTGAAACTAATGTGATGTTTATGAAACCACAATATCTTTATATGTGATATTGCATAACTCATTTCAAGGAAACTAGATTGAAGGTATTGATCTATGAAAGAATTGAGCCTCAAGAAATCGCCACGGATTTCAGCCACTAGTATTTCCATTCAGTCTCACTATAGACTCTTTCTTTTAGAACAACTCTGCCTTATTAATATGTTTCACAGAAGTTGACGACATCTCTTAGAGGGATGGCATACCAAAAACTGAACGGTGACTTTAGGCATAGGCTTTTCGAATGGAGTTGTCTTTAGTGCGACTTTTTAGAGTTTCTAATGTCAGAATCAGGTGAAAAAAATTGAGGTAAAATCTTGATTTAAGCTGGTTTTTTCACTGTATATATGAATTTAGCACCCTAAAAAATCCCTGAGGCACTTCTATCGTGCAAAGTTACCCATCAAACTTCTATTTTGAATAAATTCCTACAGAATTTTAGAGAAATTACAGTGGAAAAATCTACCCAATTTTTTTTTCAAAAAATCGCACTAAACACTACTCGCTCTAGAATTTATGAATTTATGGGTGGAACTCGAGGTCCCCACTTCTCCGACACACGAAATAATGACGCCATACACGCTACACCGGTGGTGTTTCTAGAGGATTCAATTTGTTCAATACCCACACATATTAGATTCGACATCACCTAATTTGGCGTGGTTCGTTCCTCGTTGAAACCGCCTCCACGGGGTTGGTTGTTTGCCGTCCAATCTTTTTCCCGTGCAATACAAGATCACAGCTGTCGATCGCTCCCCTACCATTGCGAATATTTATATAGCTGCCAGTCCATGCATTTTCATACAATGACAGAAAAACAGACTGGTGACCCAGATCCAGAAAAGCAAAGAAATGGATTTTAATAGGCTTCTTTTGATAGTCTCCGCCCTAATTTCAGTCATACATCTGCAAGGTGCTTTAGGTATGTACAGGGATACAATGGATTTCGTTTTAGGTTGGACGTGATCATTGAGAATCTGTAATTGGTTTGGCTGATGGTTTTCTGATCATTAAACTGGCAATGGAATTGGTAATGTTTTAGTTTAAAAAGTACTTACTCTTGGAATGATTGATGATCAGGTGGGATAGTATGCGAGAATCTTCCAATGGAGGTTTGCGCTTTCTCTGTGTCGTCCTCTGGAGCACGTTGCGTGCTTGAGAAGTCCATTTTGAGGGATGGCAATGTGCAGTATGAATGTCAGGTGAGGGTATTTTATGAGAGGGAGGTTAGGTGATGGTATTTTGTGAGATTTGATTTTTCTCAATTTTGCTGATAGAGTTTTGTATTTATTTTACATGGTATGTATTTTATTTTTAGGTTTTGTTCTCTATTTTATTTTTTAGTGTCTTTCTTTAGAATTAGAAGTCTATTTTGAGGGATGACAATGTATCCTATGAATATATGAATATCTAAATTTGAGGGATGATAATGTGTCCTATAAATATATAAATGAAAGCATTTTGTGAGATTTGATCCTTTTCAACTGTTTATAGCATCTTGTACTCATTTTACATAATATCCATATTATTGGAGAATGTCTAATTCATGTTATTAGACTAAATTTGGTAATTCAGGTTATTGGACTAAATTTTGTAAATTTGCGCAGTCGTCTCACGTTATTGCAGAGAAGATTAAAGATTGGATAGAAACAGAAGAATGCATGAATGCATGTGGAGTAGAAAGATTGGCAGTTGGGATGTCTACAGATGCTTTAGTAGAAGGTGATTTTACCAGGAAACTATGCTCTCCAAATTGCTACAACAAGTGCCCTAACATCCTGGAGCTCTACTTCAATCTTGCTGCAGGGGAAGGTCATCATACTCATCAACATTCAAAATTCATATGCCCTGGATATAAGACATGATATACTTGCAGCTCTGAATATGTATATGTATGGTTTTCAATGTTCATACGCTAACTTAGCCCATGATTTATTTATATGTGTATATGTCGTGCAGGTATATACTTGCCCCGCTTGTGTGAGGCTCACAGAAGCGGAGACCGTCGGATGATAAGCGAAGTTATATTTGGATCAAAATCAAGCATAACCGCTCAATCATTTGCTGTTGCTCCCGCAACAATTGGTTTTGGAGGCCTGAAAATGTCTCCGGCTTCCTCCCCATCTGCTACTGGCTTCTAGGCATAAAGTTATTATACATTTACTCATGAACTCCTTTTTATTAGATAAATTCATCTCAGATCTGTCAAGAGTTCAAATAGATTTAAAAAAATTGAGATAGTTATCAGAATATACACCTTATTATTCTACATGCAGCTATTACAAATCAATTTCTAATCAGAAATCTCGTGCTTTATTTGTTCCACGCCGGATTTAATTATCTTCAGTCGAGATGCTGGGCTGTAATTTTTTACGTAGGGATGGTGGGCTGCTGTATTGTTTTTGAAGTCTCGGCTTTTAGTTGACATGATAGTTATCAATGGCAACGGTCCCATAATTCTTAGACATTACGAATTCGATTGCGTGAAGTTTTTGCTTGGAGTAAGCAGATTCAAGTCTCCATTATTGCATATCACTCTATGAAAATATATTATTTAAATTTGTAGAAATGATCTATTTTCAGATTCTTTTCGTGCGGTTAGCATCTTGCGTGTATTTTGGATGTAATGAATTCATTTACTGGTACAAGTATAGCTTGGTTCTGTTTTATGAAATAAACCAAGTTTCTAAATCAAGTTGCTCGGAAGATATTACGATCTCTCCCATAGTTAGATTTTACATTGGAGTTTGTGGAATCTCATCTTTTCGTTCAAACACTTGTGCGTTTCAATAAACTTTTGACATTCGCATTAAATCAAATCTCAAAAGTTCAAAGAGGATCGTTGTTGTTAGATGTAGAGAGAGAAGTGGAGGTTAAATTTTGTGTTGATGGCTTAGATTAAGTTTTGGAAATATTATATTGATAGCATTGATCAATGGAAAAATAATATGTATCTGTGGATTGCAATAATAAAAAATACACAAAATTTTAATTATTAATTAATTTCTGAAAACTTAAAATTTCTTTTCCATTTTACAACGTCAAACATGTATTAATTAAAAATCAACAACTTGTTATGATACTTTATAGGTTTTTTTGTTTGTTTTTAATAAGTGTAAATTTATTTTACCTCTATATTTATCAATTTTTTTAATAAAGGAATAAAATTTCTTAAAATGCAACTTGTCAATTGCATATCTAATGTTATAGAAATTATATTATTGAATATTAAAACATTTGTGGCATTATAATTTTCTATTTCAAATTTTTATATATATAAAATTAAAATTTTTTCTTTTAAAAATTAAATAGTGATATTATTATAAGTAGCACAATCACATTTCCTAATTCAATTGATATAAACAAATAAATATATGAAACAAATATAATACCACATTAATAAATAATTTTGATATACTGAGATAATCTTATATCAACCATATTAATAATTATTGAATATATAACATAAACATATTTATTAAAATTTATATATATATATATATATAATATGATATTCTTAACGATTAATATATATTTAATAATATATATATATATATATATATATATATATATATATATATATATATATATATATATATATATATATATATATATATATATAGTTAGTTAGAGTATATTAATAATATTAAATTTATATATATATATATAAATAAGCTCTAGTCTAACTTATAGATTAAATAGCTTTTTTTGGGGAATTCACCAAAATATATCACTACAATTTCAAGATTTTTTGTTTTTTAAAATACATTTTTGAATACATAAAGGGATTCAACATTATGAATGAGAGGATTAGACAATTTCAACTCAAGTTTTCAAAAATATCTCCCAGATCCTATAAAATTAATCAGAAAATTGGTAGTGAAAAATGCCATTTCCTCTATAAATTACACTACACCTATAAATAATATAGTATATTAATAATATTAACTATACTATAATAATATATAATAATAATCATAAACCCTAATAATAATAATTACCATAAGGGATTAATATTATAAACTCAATGGATTATAAACCTAAAGGATTAATATTATAAAATTAATGGATTAATATTATAAACTTGAGGTATTAATAAACCTAAGGGATTAATATTATAAACCCAAGGGACTAATAAACCCAAGGAATTAATATTATAAACCCTTGGGATTAATATTATAAATACAAGGGATTATTAATATTACGAGTCCAAGGGATTAATATTATAAACCCAACGCATTAATAAATCTCAATGATTATTAATATTATAAACTGAAGCAATAAATAAACCCAAGGGAGTAATATTATAAACCCAAGGGATTATAAACGTAAGGGATTAATATTATACCCTAACATTAATATTATAAACCCTAAAATTAATATATCAAACCTAATATTAGTATTATAAATGCTAAGATTATAAACCATAATATATTATTATACATATTAGGAATTAATATTATAAACCCCATGATTATAAACCTTAAACCCAATATTATAAACCATAATAAACACTAAACCCTAAATCCAATATAATAAATCATAATATTAAACCTTAATTTATTTAATATTGCAATGGGACATTGAATGAATTGCAATGTAATGTATCATTGTGGCAATTATTATCATATTACTTGTTGCATTGCGACAATCCTTCTCACATTACGACATTTTATAGATTTTTGTACCATTCCAATGCCACAATATTAAACCATACTATTAAACCAAATACTATAAACCCTAACATTATAAACCCCAATATTAATATTATAATCCCTAGGATTAATATTATAAATTCTAAGATAAATATTATAAACCATAGGATTAATATTATAAACACTAAGATTAATATTATAAACCCTAAGATTATAAAATCCAATATCAAAACCCTAATATTAAACCCATTATTATTATTATTATTATTATTATCCAATTTTATGGTCACGACCAAGCCAAACACCAAATTGGTGTATAGGACCCCCTTGTTTGTGGTACAAAGGACCCGCCTCCATGCAATGATTTGACTGCTAAGTCTACAAAGGCATACATAATCTAACCCCTCTGGTTTTGAACCCCAATATTAAAAACCCAACATTTCAAGCCTTGGTACTAAATGCAATATTATAAACCCCAATATTATAAAGCTAATATTAAAAACCTTAATATTAAACCTAAATTTTGTAATGTCGCATTGCAACGTTGAATAAATTGTAATGTAAACCCAATTATAAACTCGATATTATAAACCTCAATATTAAAAACCCAACATTTCAAACCATGATACTAAATGAAATATTATAAACTCAATATTAAAAATCCCAATATTCTAAACCAATCATTAAACCTTATTATTATGAACGTAATATTAAAAACTAATATTAAACATAATATTGTAAACCCCAATATTATAAACCTTAATATTAAACCCCAATTTTGTAATGTCGCATTACGACATTAAATAGATTGCAATGTAATGTAATATTGTGGCAATAATTATGATATTGATTGTCACATTGAGACAATGTTTTTCATAATGTGACATTAGACACATTTATTAACCATTCCAACATCATGATATTGAACCCTAATATTACACTGAATATTTGTTGACAATGATGGACCCACCAACATTCAAAAAATCTCCTCGATATGAAGTCCAAATTAGACCTCACAACATTTTGTGTAGGAGTCCCATCCAGAATACAAACCGGTTGTCGAATAAATGGGTTTTAATGGTGTGCCTTGGTTGCAATAACACATAGAGTGGTGTGATCATGACTTTGTGGAGGGTGAAGTGAAAAGTATGAAAGGTTCTAACAAACGAGGGGAAAGTGGGTGGGCCCCTTAAAAGCCTATAATAGAACATAGCTTGAAATGAACACACAAATATGAATGCATCACGAGTTAGCCTGTGAAATAGTTCACACGCTAACCATGACGAAAATAAACAACAACACACATTCAACAAGATTCATACTAATGCAAAATAAATAGTTAAAAATAATTAGCGTAAGTTAAATAACATATATTGCAAGCATTACAAGAATAGTCCTACTATATTCACAACATATGTATGAAAAAGTGTTGACTCTGAGCTTTTATTAAAGTGAAATTTCCAAGCATACATATACCATTGACGATCCACTAGCCCCAATAGTGGAACTTGAATTCTACACCTTCTCCTCTAAAGAAAGATACTCCCTCTATGCTACAGATAAGCCAAGGCTCTCAAAAAACTCCCAAGCTCTTGATCCTAAGCTAAAAGCCTAGCCAAAAGCTTGGCTCCCCAAAATCCCTTTACATGAGTTATGATGACATATTTATAACAAAAGGGGTGACTAGTCATCTCCCTTTTGTGACTCTTGGACTTCCCTAATGACTCTTCAGCTTCCTTACAAAATAACTCATCACATTCCACACTTGACACTTGGAATTCCACTTACAAATTAATTAGAAAATAATATTAAAATAAAATCGTACCTATATAAGACAAAATTGGGTAGAGTCAACTAGACGACTTAATAAGACACATGAGTTAAGCTTGAGTTTGGGAAAACTCCCGCTCAGCAACTTCGACTTATAGGTTATCAATCACATGACGGTGCCAAGCCTTGTACTATGCGAAGAATTCCCAAAATTGTGTGATGGGATCAGGCTAAAATCATACTCTGGCCTCCATGGCATCCATGTACATTGATTTGGAACTGGTCTAAATTTCCTTCCTTAGCAGGAGAATCATGGTATTTATTTAGACAGAGCCACCAATGTATTTATACATGTTATTCCTATTTACTTCTAGATCTTCCTTGGAGGTATTATGTCTTAACTGGTCCAAGTATTCTCCAACCTCTTCCCTGGCCTGATTCCTGCATTTGGCTTCAGCGAGTGAGCCAACTAATGAAATCTTATGTGTTTTCACCATGAAATCCATGCTTTTGTACATTCGTGCATATGAGGCCTAAATATTGGTGATGAATGAGGCGAGTTGTTTCTTGCTTTGGATTATCATCCACACTTGTGATTTCTCCAACTCCTCCTGTTGCCTTGTATTCTTCGACAATTTGGGCGATGCCCCTTTGCAGTGCATCTACCATTCATACATGTCAGTGATGACTATATGGAAAACTTAAGAGCTTTAACATGATCCTTAAATTTCTACCGCATGTTGTGCAAGTGGAAAACTACCTTATGCACGATGACAAGTTCTTCATACAAGCTCCACATATTTTCTCCCAATGTCGATACTTCTCCAACTATGGTTGCCTTCAGTTTTTTCAGATAAACCTCCGTGGGAGCTACGTTCTAAACTTATGCTCAAAGTTGTTCATGTTCTTTCTTCAAAGCCTATAAGTTCTTTTCCAACTGTTTGTTCTCGGCCATGATACACTCATTTTTTGAATTTGTAGTAGCTGCAAAGGCCAAGTTAGCTACGACAATAGAATTCAGTTTCCTTCTGATGTTTGTCACAATCACCCTTTCTCTGATGAATGCAGGAGATGCGAGGTCGTCTTGAAAACGTTTCTTCATTGATTATACAATCTTCTTTTGAAGCTCATCGTAAGTCAGAATGTACTTTTCCATCACCAGAACCTCATTAAGAGGAACAATTTCCTCTTCCTCACTTGGAGCTTTCTATGTTCCTACAGGAGGGGGAGACTGAATGGTGACCTACTGAGTTCTCGACTTCATATTAAAATCTTGATTCAATGGATCTCATTTCACCTCCATTTCTTGACTCACAATTGAGTCCTCAATTTCTTGAGTGATATCCTTGTCCTTTAATTGTTCACTCTCCTCTTTGGTATCCATTTTTTCTCTTGTTCCTAAGCTTGTTTCTATGCAATTTCTTATTCTTCTAATCTTCGCCTTTCTTCTTCTTCTTGCTTATGTTTTTTTCCTCCAATTTTCTCTTCTTCTGTTCTTCTTCCTACATATTTTGTTTCCTCCTCTTCTCTGTTGTTATGTGGATTTCAGAATTATTGGATCTACATTCATCTTGCATCTTCTGTCTCCCCTTGGGCTATGTGACGTGAAACCTTTCTCCTAACCTTCTCGTGCATTGGGTTGCACCTTTCTGCTGGCACTGCCTCTTGAGTGACTTATTTCAATAGAGAAACTTGTGAAGTTGCAACAAAGTTGACTGGTTTGCGGGACTTGAAGGTATTATAACAATTCTTCCATGCTTCCTCCTCAAGTCTGTGAAAAGCCCCACTTATCCATTTAAAATGAATTATCACATACTGGTCTTTGCAAACATCCCTTGGATCATACGGATTGAAGTCTAGATGACTGAATGCTAATTTTTCTATTTCCTTTCCTTTGGAGTCTTTGACTTTCAAATTCTTGATTTCTTACAATCCAAACTGTATAGGAAGAGTGGGCAAAGGTTATTTATTATTCTTTTGCAAATCTACTAACAACCCTGTGGCGAGATGATATGTGAATTATTTCATGACTAATTTATCGGTGGAATGCCTTGGTAGAAGAGGCAAAGACTCCTGTCCGCTGAAAAATTTGAGGAAAGTTCCATCTGACGAGGCAAACCAATTTGTTATCTCCCAAACTGCTTCCATTGTCCCACGTGACATGGAAGGAGGCTCTTCCTCAAAGATCATATTGTATAACAGAATGTGGAAGTGATCAATTAAATTTTTCATTACTCCTTTGTGGTTGCAATAGGAAAGAAACTTACAGTAGATTTACACAACAGTCTCTCATGGTTTCCAAGTCCAATTCATGCCAAGGAATGAATTGTGAGAATATATTGCATCTAGTAGATAGGAAGACATGTAAAATCAAATTTTTTTTCCCTTTGGAGAATTCAAGGCATTAGTTGGATGGACCCTCAACTGCTTATCCAACAAGTCTAACCAGTTGAATGGTTTTCCTTCATTCACAACTTGGTTCAGTACGAATTCCCACCCTTCACAACAGGTCTCAGCACTCTGCTCACCATAGATTCTACAACATAGAACTATCAATATTTGATAGGGCCTCCTGCATATTTTGTCTTGTATGTGTTGGTGGGTGTCTGGCGGAACTTTGTTGTCTCTTTCTCCCATCCTTTGAAAATCACCTTTGTGCTCAAGTAGATGGTGGCAACATAGAAATTAGAATCCATGAGTGATCAAAAAATGGTACATGGGATGATAATTTGGTGCTAGAAAAGAAGCAAGCCTTTGTTCACTGGAATTGTTCAGATTCATAATCTTGGGATCAGTGTGAGAAACTATCCAGCTGACAACATTTACACATGAGAAATCTAGGTACCTGCATGCAACCTTATGTAACTGAGACCTTTAGACATTGATATACACATGTCATTAATCTAGATTTATTCTGAATATTATTGTTGAGAAAGCTTCATTTACTTTGTGTAATGTGATATCTGATTCATTATCTATAAACAATTGAGTATAAGATTTAATTGGAAATTTAATTGGCATACTCTCAACTACCTCCCTGGTGCTGCTTTTTGTAGTATCATTTGAAGAAGAAATCTTTGATGCCATGGTAATAGTGACTGATGAAGGGAAGAGCTCAAAAAATGCAATACATGTAGGAGGAAATTTCACTCATGGAAAAGATGAATTAACTTCAGTAAAATGACGCACAAATCAAGATCACAACAACAACCATTAGAATGACAAGGAAAATTGTGCAATGCTTGAGATGAAGGAGAGAGATTGGTTGGTGTAACTATGCATTGTGAAGCATCAATAGTTAGGGGAGAAACTTGAGGCTAGAAACTGCGTAATGAGCAGTTCAACCTGGGGATACTAAGGAAGATACTGCGCATTGCGCAGTTTGGTGAAGGGGGCAGGCTTAATCCCAGGAACTGCTCAATGAATAGTTGTGATAGCTCAGTACTATGCATTTTGAAGTCTCAAAGTCCAAGCAGATAGCTTGAGCTTTAGACTTGCACATTTCCTAGCTAGAGAAGGAAAGTGATGGCCAAGGGAAGGGTAGATATGCCCATAAAGAGTATGGGAAATTGGTAGATCTGAGTGATAGTGCAAGTTAGAGTGCATTTTTGAATAAGAATAGATATATCAGTGCAAATCAAGTGTAGAAGATAAAAAACCAAAGGGGAAAATAAACTTGCATGGAGAGTCACCAAAATGTTGACCACTAATGGGAAGTGAGCTTGGATAGTACCATAAACATTGCTTCGTTTCCAGTGAGTCTGGACTGTACCTTAGCAGAGTTGCTTGATTCACCTCTCTGTGCATGAATCCTTTCTCTTCTTTCACCTTTTATTATTATTATTATTATTATTATTTATTTTTGTTTTGTTTTAAATAGTTGTGCATAGGTACTTATTTATTTAATGAGGCAGAAGAGGGATCCCGACTTACTGAGAGTGGTATAGGTTGTCCCTTCAGAGAAGGATATTTATACACCTCTGAAATATAGTTCACTTGTTAAAGTTTCCTCTCCTCCTTACTCTACTCGACTTAGTTGACAAGACGAAACCAAACATTTATAAAAGTGATTAGAGTAGGAAGTACAAGTTATAGATTTAACCATCGTGATTCCACTATGGTTCTCTATGAAAATAACATATTTTCCATCAGGGCATCATCGACTAAAATATGAAAGATCTACACAAAGAGAGGGAATAAACATATAACCAAGTATTTATAGTAGCACAATTTCCTCTCAAAATTCACCATGATTGTTTTGGAAACCAAACACGGTCTCATGTGGAAGCTAACCTAGAACGAAAGGAAAGAAAAGATAAGGGCATACAGTAAATGAAAAAGAAAAAGAAAAAGAAACAAACCAACTCCTCTATCTCCTAAACTAACCAATAATAGACCAAACTTACGTAAAATGAAACTTCCAATGTAACCATCGATGCATGGGCTGACCTATATGGGAAAGGAATTCATATCAAGAAAGATATTCAAGCACAAAAAAATATAGGAAAGATAAATCGATACATACCTAGACATTTAAAGAGTGAAAGTGCAAAGAGAAAAATAAATAAAGAAGGAACATGAAAAGCAATATATGGATGCATTGTGGCATTTACACACATTGCAACATGGTATCATGTAAGATTATCCTTGCAAAATTCTGAATTTGGAAAATATAAATTAAGTGTAAAACTTACGCTTCACAATTAAGCTTTTGTGATATGATTCCTCCAAAGATTGAGCGATAGGATCGTAAAAAGAAGAAGGAGGATGAAAATATTAAGATATGGATGGATTTTCAATGTGTGCAATAGAATAATGAGGATCCTTCAAAAACATAGTACTATTTGTCAGGATTGGAACTAACCTCAAGGCTACGAGAGCCTCACATAACCATTAGCGCAGGCTGAAGTTTCTGTTAAAAAATTATATATTATGGAGCAATGCAACACATAAAATATGCGAAAAATACAAGCACACAAAACACATAAAACCAGAGAGACACAGATATACGTGGTTCACCCAGTTTGGGCTACGTCCACCCCGAATAGCTAGTCCTTCCTTTCTATTATCCAGCAAAAATTGAAGAGACAAAACCTACAACAGATCCGCTGTAATATCCTTTTTTCTCTCTCACAGTCTCCCTATCTGTTTCTCGCTCTGAGAATACACACGTAATACACAACCACAATACAATACCCTCATATATACAAGGGGGTTTCCTTCTAGGGAAAAAAACCCTAAACTAAACATAACTTCTACCGTCAGATCATCCGCCTATGAACGGCCTAGATTGACTAGAAATTACTATGATTTTACAAGGAAATTTTACATCTATTTTTAGCTTCGAGGGCGTTGCCCCCAAAACCCCCCACCAGGGGGGGCTCCGAAAAGCGCCGCCGACCCCCCTTGGACCCCTCACGACAGCGATTAATTATGGGTGGCGTTGCCACCCCTTTTAAGGTACAGGGGTCCAATGCTATGATACAAAGTAAACAAGATAATCAGGCTCCACACCCAACAATCTCCCACTTGGAGACTGATTTTAGCAACTCCACCGCTGCTTCATTTCCTGGACAATGACTCCCCTTTGGACCTGGTTGTTCCTCATCTTCATCGTCATCCTTGAAGACCAATTGAAACTGAGCACATTCTCAATTTCTCCCTGGTTATAACTTTTGTTAGCATATCTGCAGGATTTTGGCTAGTGTGTATCTTTTCCAGCTTCAACTCTCCATCTTCCAATACTGACCGTATGAAATGGTACTTGAGATGTATGTGTTTAGTCCTGGAATAAAATGTTGAGTTCTTTGCAAGATGAATGGAACTTTGGCTATCACTATATAATGTGCCCATATAATGCTTCTTACCCAATTCATCCATAAATATTTGTAGCCAAATTATTTCTTTACTAGCCTCTATAGCAGCAACATACTCTGCTTCTGTTGTTGAAAGTGCAACAACACTTTGGATTTTTGAAACCCAACTGACAGCTGTTCCACCTACAGTAAATACATATCCTGTAGTGCTCCTCCTATTATCTCTGTCACCTGCCATATCTGCATCAACATATCCCCGTAGAGAAATGTTTGAACCACTAAAGCATAATGCTTGATTGGTGGTACCTCTCAAATATCTGAGAATCCATTTTACTGACATCCAATGTTCTTTTCTTGGATTATTCATGTACCTGCTTACAACTCCCACTGCATGTGAAATATCAGGCCTTGTGCAGACCATTGCATACATTAAGCTTCCAAGTGCTGATGCATATGGAACTTTAGACATATAATCCATGTCTTCTTGGGTCTTGGGGCACATCTCCTTAATAAGTTTGAAATGGCTAGCAAAAGGTGTACTAACTCGTTTTTCATTATGCATATTAAATCTTTTCAACACCTTTTCTATGTACTCATTCTGAGACAGTGTTAATTTGCGATGTTTCCTGTCTCTAGCTATCCTCATACCAAGGATTTGTTTTGTAGCTCCCAAATCCTTCATTGCAAATGAATTTTCCAATTTTCTTTTGACCACATTTATTTCCTGCATGTTAGACCCTGCAACAAGCATGTCATCTACATACAATAACAATATAATATAGCTACCATCATTTTTCCTTTTTAGATAAACACAATGATCAGAGTGACATCTAGTATAACCTTGTTCAGACATAAACTTTTCAAATTTTAGATACCACTGCCTTGGAGCTTGTTTTAAGCCATACAAGCTCTTCTTTAGTCTGCACACTAATTTTTCTTTCCCTTTGACCTCATATCCTTTTGGTTGCTCCATATATATCTCTTCCTCTAGATCTCCATGGAGAAATGTTGTATTTACAACTAACTATTCAAGATGTAAATATTCCACTGCTACAAGACATAAAATAGTTCCGATTGAAGTCATTTTAACAATAGGAGAAAATATTTCATAAAAATAAATAAATTTCTTCTGTGCACACCCCTTCACCACAAGTCTAGCTTTGTGCCTCTGTTTTCCTCCATCTTATTCCTTCAGCCTGTAAACCCATTTATTCTGCAATGCAGTTTTACCTGCAGGCAACCTGACTAAGTCCCAAGTCTGGTTATGCTTTAAGGAGTCCATCTCTTCTTCCATGGCTAGCTCCCACTTCTTCTTGCTTTCAACCTGCATTGCTTCTTCAGAACATTCAGGTTCACAAAAATTAGTCAACAATAAATACTATAATGAAGGAGAGTATCATTAAGGGGGTCTACTTATCCTGGTAGATCTTCTAACACCACTTTCAGGTGTTTGAGGTGCCTGTTGCTGTTGTGGTGGTTGTTGTTACTATGGTTGTTGGTTATTATTATTTTCAGGCACCTTTACTTTTTCAGTTATTTCATCAAGAACCGTGTATTCCTTGCTTTATTTTTCCAGTTTCTTTTCCTGCAACTGATTCTTATACAAGACCTTTTCATTGAATATTACATCTCTGCTCCTAATGATTTTGTGATTTTCATAATCATATAAGCGATATCCAAAATCATTAACACCATATCCAATAAAGGTACATTTATTTGATTTTGCCTCAAGCTTTGTTCTATTTTCTTTATTAATATGGACAAAGGCCTCACAACCAAAAGGCTTTAAAAAAGAGTAGTTTACCTTTTTACCTGTCCATGCTTCCTCTAGAATACCACCATCCAAGGAACTTGAAGGCCCTATGTTTATTAGATAAACAACAGTATCTACAACATCTTCCCAAAATTGTAAAGGCAATCCTGCATGCAATCTCATGCACCTTGCACGCTCCATGATTGTTCTGTTCATCCTTTCTGACACACCATTTTCTTGTGGTGTTCTTGGAACTGTCTTCTCTCTACGAATTCCATGCTCTGAACAGTACCTATCAAACTCTTTGCTACAATATTCACCTCCATTGTCTGATCCGAGACACTTCAACTTCTTTCCTGTCTCAATCTCAACCAAAGCTTTCCATTTCTTGAAAGTATCAAATACATCAGATTTATTCTGAATACAATAAATCCATGCTTTTCTAGTTGCATCATCAATAAAAGTAACATAATAACGAGAGCCACCGAGAGATGATACCTGAGCAGGTCCCCATACATCTGTATGCACAAGCTCCAATTTTCCGCTCTTCTTTTCTTTCCCAACTCTGAGAAATCTGACTCTCTTTTGTTTTCCATAAATGCAATTTTCACAGAAATCCAAATCAACATTCTTCAAACTTGGCAACAAATTTCTTGAGTGAAGAATCTTCATTCCCTTCTCACTCATGTGTCTGAGCCTATGATGCCATAATCCTGCATCTGCTCCTTTGGAAGTTAAAGCATTAACAGAGTTAGAAATACCATTGCATAAATACAATGTACCAACCTTTTCACCTTTTGCTATTACTAGCGCTCCTTTGGTGACCTTCCAAGTTTTATCTGTGAAAGTTGTCACACAACCTTCACTGCCTAATTGCCCTGTTGAAATCAGATTTTTCTTCAGATCTGGAACATGCCTTACCTCCTTTAGTAGCCATTGGTTTCCATTATGTTGTTTTACAAGAACTTTACCCATTCCAACAATTTTACAGGGTTTATCATCACCCAAACGAACTTGTCCAAAATCTCCTTGAACATAGTCATGAAAATATTTCTTATCTGGTGTGGCATGGAATGAAGCCCCTGAATCTACAACCCAAGAATCAGTAACATTTTCGAAAGAAAGAATCAAAGCATCTTGTAACACATCACTTGTCACATTTGCTTCATGATTGTTTTCTTGTTGTGCATCTCCTTCTTTTCCCTTCCAAGATCTACAATATTTATTTAGGTGTCCTCTCTTTCCGCATTTCCAACACACTATCCCTGTTCTAGACTTGGATCTGCCTTTCCTTGATTTACTGTGATAACCTGATCTCTTTCCTCTTTCCATTCTTCTTCCCCTAGACTCTGCACTCAAAGCATTACCCGATGTCTCACTAGAGCTTTTCTGTCGCATTTCCTCGCTAAGGATAACACCGACAACATCATCAAACTTTAAAGTACTAGATCCAGAGACAGAGTTACTAATGGCCATAACTAAACCATTCCAGCTTTCTGGAAATGAGCACAGAAATAAAAGAGCCCTAACTTCATCCTCAAAGTTTACCCCTACAGAACTTAACTGACTGGTAACTGTATTAAAATCATTTAAATGGTCTGCAAGAGATCCACCTTCCGACATCTTCATATTAAATAATCGTTTCATAAGAAATACCTTGTTTGAGGCTGAGGGTTTTTCATATAGTTTCGCCAACGTCTGCATCAAATCCTCTGTTGTTGTTTCCTTTGAAATATTGAAGGCGACTGACACCGCCAGGCACAACCGTACTATTCTGAGTGCCTTTCTATCGAGAATGTTCCATTCCGCGTCTGTCATGGCCGCCGGCTTCTTTGTTTTTCCACTCAATGGTAGGTACATATCTTTTTGATACAGATAATCTTCCATCTGCATCTTCCACAACGGGAAGTTTTGGCTGTTAAATTTCTCGGCCCTAAATTTACCATCTTCCGCCATTGCTCCCACTCGAACCTGGAACCCTTCTTTCCTGTGAGTTTATCAGCCAAATAGACCTTCGGCTCTGATACCGGTTATTAGAAAATTATATATTATGGAGAAATGCAACACATAAAATATGTGAAAAATACAAGCACACAAAACACATAAAACCATAGAGACACAGATACATGTGGTTCACCCATTTTAGGCTATGTCCACCCCTAACAGCCAGTCCTTCCTTTCTATTATCCAGAAAAAATTGAAGAGACAAAACCTACAGCAGATCCGCTGTAATATCCTCTGTTCTCTCTCATAGTCTCCCTATCTGTTTCTCGCTATGATAATACACACGTAATACACAACTGTAATACAATACCCTCATATATACAAGGGGGTTTCCTTCTAGGGAAAATAACCCTAAACTAAACATAAATTCTACCGTCAGATCATCCGCCTATGAACAGCCCAGATTGACTAGAAATTACTATACTTTTACAAGGCAATTTTACATCTGTTTTTAGCTTCGAGGGCGCTACTCCTGAAACCCCCTGCTAGGGGGGGGCTTCGAAAAGCACTGCCGCCCCCCCTGGACCCCCCACGATAGTGATTAATTACGGCCGGTGTTGCCACCCCTTTTAAGGTACAAGGGTCCAATGCTGTGATACAAAGTAAACAAGATAATCAGGCTCCACACCCAACAGTTTCTGGAAAACTTGCGGAAGTTCCAAGACATCAGATGGTAGATCATAAAAAACAAGTTCTTTAGAAAGATTAGCAATGGAAGATACAGAGTCATGACCAAATGAATCACTGAACAAATCACAATAGCCATGCTTAGAAATTTCATCATCGGAAACAAAGGCATCCTCTTGATATGATGAATGATAGATAGGGTAAGATAGAAAACAAGAAATTTCACCCTCTCTTTCTTTGGAATGATCAGATGATTGATTGGAGAGATAATAAAGAGAAGTTTTCTCATCTCCACATTCAAATCTAAAACTGAAATTCCACGAGTTCTCAGTGTGATCAGAGTTACCATTGTCAGAATTTTATTTCTCGAAAGGTTCAACAGGTATGATAGAATGGTGGAAGATGTCAAGATAATGAGGGAGAGGGGAAGAAGGAGAAAGATCAAGCTTCATCAAAAATTCTTGTTTAGAGATAGAATGCCACACATATTCATTGTAAATGATATTGCAAGTTGGCCAGTAAACACTAACTCCATACTAAGTTTGATCCTCATGTACATCAGAAATTATTGAAACCAGTGAACACAATAACTCACAATCAGGAGGACCAAAGGAATTGATGGATGGATGGTGAGGAGACATAACATCATCATTAAAATCAAATTCATAGTCTAAACTTCTGTTTATATTCTAAATATATGGGGTGGGAGAAAATGGTGGTGAATCAATAGACGAACTCCAAATTTCTCCCACCTCAACCTATATAAATGGAGTTGTTTGATGAGGATAAGAAGAAGAGTCACTTGGGACAATAACTTCCTTTGTCACAGATTTAGGAGCTCCATAACCAAGGTATGTTGGGAGACTTTTGAAAGATTCATATTCTTTTAGATTCATTGAAATATGAACAATAAATTCGAACTTTGATTTCATTAAATTCCAGTCAATATCATCTTTAGAAAAATTGTAACATAAATGGATAAAACGATCGTGGAAATCATCAAGGGATTCACCAGGTGCTTTTATTAAATACATGATTTTCTTGAAAATAGATTTATAATCATACCTGTCAAAGGTGTTGTAAAGCTACTTGAAAAGATGTTCAAAATAGTGTGTGGAAATGACTAGAAATGTGTAACACCATTCCTTGACATGCACTTTGAATGTGAGAATGAACAACCTGCAAGAAACATCCTTGCAGTGAATATTATTCTTAGTTCAAAATTAAATATAAGGAAAGATGTGCTTGAGAATGGTTATTCCACCCTCGCCATAAAACTTAAAATTTGGCAAGTCATTAATTATTCCTATGGGAACTTTCAGATTAACAGTTATGGAAAAACATGGCAGTGTTAAGATATGGTAAGAAGCCATTATAGATACGAAAAGTTCAAACATACTTCATGGGATCAACTTGTCGTCTAGCCCTCCTTCTAGTGCTAGAAATGTTGACAGTGCTGAACCCACCAACATTCAGGTTATCTCCTCGATATGAAGTCCCAATTAGACCTCACACTGTTTGGTGTAGTAGTCCCATCTGGAATAAGATGCGGTTTTTGAAGAAATGGGTTTTAATGATGTGCCTTGGCTACAATAATGCATAGAGTGGTGTGATCATGGCTTTGGTGAATAAGTGTGTGACTCTACGAAGGGTCAAGTGCAATGTACGAAAGATTCTTACACATGAGGGGAAATTGGGTGAGCCCCTTAGAAGCCTGTAATAGTACACAACTTGAGAGGAACACACGAGCATAAAGACATCACAAGTTAGCTTGCAAAATAGTTCACACATTAAGCATGATGGAAATAAAAAACAACACACATTCAAAAATATTCATACTAATACAAATGAAATAGTTCATAAGCATTAGCGTAACTTAAATAAGATATATTGTAAACATCACAAGAATATTCCTACTATATTCACAACATATGAATGAAAACGTGCCAGATCTAAGCTTTTATTAAATTGAAATTTACAAGAATAGTTATATCATTGGCGATCCACTAGCCCCAATAATATAACATGAAGTATACACCTACTCCAAATAAAGATACTCCCTCTATGCTACGAAGAAGGAAATGTTCTCAACAAAATCCCAAGCTCCCGATCCTAAGCTAAAAGCCTATCCAAAATCTTGGCTTCCCAAAATCAATTTACATGAGTTATGAGGACATATTTATTACAAAAGGGATGATTATTTATCTCTCTTTTGTGACTCTTGGAATTCCCTCATGAATGTTCAACTCCCTTACAAAATGAATCTTCACATTCCACATTTGACACTTGGAATTCCACTTACAAATTAATTACAAAAGAATATTACAATATACTCATACCCATATAAGAAAAAATTGGGTAGAGTCAACTAAATAGCTTAATAAGACAAATGAATCAAGCTTGAGTTTGGGAAAAATATAGCTCAAAAACTTCAATATGTAGGTTCTCGGTCACATGAGAGTGCCAAGCCTTATCTTGTGTGATGACCTCCCCAAACTATGTGACGGGATCAAGCTGAAAGAGGACTATAGCATCCATGGCATCCATGTACACTTAATGGGAAGCATTCTGAATTTCATTCCTTAGCAGGAGCATCATGGCATTGATTTGGAAAGGGCCACCAATGTATTTTTGTGTGTTCTACCTGATTACTTCAATATCTCCCTTGGTGGTAATATATCTCAGCTGGTCCAAGTATTCTCCAACATCCTTCCTAACCTTATTCTTACATTTGGCTTCAATGAGTGGTCCAAATGAAGGGATTTTGTGTGTTTTCACCATGAAGTCGACATTGTTGTACAATAATGCATATGAGGCCTGAATATTGGCGATGAATGAGGTGTGTTTTTTGTTGCTTTGAATGATCATCCCCACTTGTGATTTCTCTAACTTCGCCTGTTTCCTTGTCTGATTCACTAATTATAGCGGTACCCATTTGTATTGCATTGACCATTCATGCACAGAAGCGATGGATATATGGAAAACCGTAAGAGCTTTAGTATGATACTTACATTTCTTTTGCATGTCATAAGTGGAAAAATGCCTTATGTATGGTGTCAAGTTTTTCATACAAGCTCCGTGTAGTTTATCCCAATGTCGATAATTCTCCAAGTATGGTTGCCTTTAGTTCTTCCAGATAAACTTGTGCGAGAGTTATGTTCTAAACTTCAGCTCGAAGCCATTCAGCTTCTTACCTCACAACCTGCAATTTCTTTTCCAACTGTTTTTTCTTGACCATAAGATACTCAGTGTTTGACTTTGTAGCAGCTGCAAAGGCCAAGTTGGCTATGAAAATGACATTAAGATTCCTTTCGATGTCTATCAAAATCACCCTTTCTTTGATTAACGCAGGAGATGTGAGGTCGTCTATAAAATGTTTCTTCCTTGCTTGTACAATCTTCTTCTAAAGCTTGTTGTATGTCAGATTGTACGTGTCCATCATCGGACCCTCGTCGAGAGGAACAATTTCCTCTTTATTTGCTACCTGAGGAGGGAGAGAATGAATAGTGACATCAGATTAACATCTTGATACAACCACTCCAGTTCCACTTCCATTTCTTGAATCACAATTAACTCCTCAATTTCTTCAGCGAGCTCCTTGTCTTGCAACTGTTCACTCTCCTCTGTTGGTAGCTAGTTTTTATCTTGTTCCTCGGCTTGTTTCCGTGCGGCTTCTTATTCTTCCACTCTTCACATTTTTTCCTCTTCTTGCTTCTAATTTCTTACTCCAATTTTTCTCTTCTATTTTTCTTCCCTCTGCTTCTATTCTTCTTCCTTCATCTTCTATTTCCTCCTCTTCTCTCCAACTATGGCTACTTTCAGAATGATTGGATCCACTTTCATCTTGCAGCTTCACTCTCCTCCTATGCTATATGAAACTTTGCTCTTACCCTTATTGCACATTGGGTTGTTCCTTTTAGCTAGTACTACCTCTGGAGTGACTTCTTTCTACGGAGTAACCTCTGAATTTCTAGCGAATATGACTAGTTCGCAAGGATTGGATGCATTAGAACAATTATTCCATGCTTCCTCCTCAATTCTGTGATAGGCCCTACTTAGTCATTGAAAAGGAATACTGGCATAGTGGTATTTTCAAACATCCCTTGGATCTTATATATTTATTTCCAAATTACAAATTCTTGATTTCGTACAATCTGGTGTGCATAGGAAGAGTGGGCCAAGGTGATTTCTTCTTCCTTTGTAAAGCTATTTAAAACCATCTGGAGAGATGGTACACGACTTGTTCCATGACTAATTTATCAGTGGCATACCTCGGTAGAATATGCAGAGAGTTATCTCAGCCAAACACTTTGAGGAAACTGCCATCCGGTGTGGCAAACCAATCTTCTATCTCTGACAATGCTTCCATTGCCCTATGTGACATGTAAGGAGCTCGTTCCTCAAATATCAACTTGTATAACGTAATGAGGATGTGATCACTCAATTTTTCCATTACTCCTTTGTGGATTCCCTCTTAAATTAGCTTTTAGTGGATGTACACAACAGGTTTCCATGGTGTCTAAGTCTAATTCATGTCAAGGAATGAACTGTGAGCATATATTGAATCGAGTAGATTGGCATACATGTAAAATATAGCTTACTTTCCCTTTGAAGGATTCAAGGAATTAACTACATGGACCCTCAGCCAACAATTCTAACCAATTGAATGGTTTTCCTTCATTCACAACTTGGTTTAGTAAGAATACCCACTCTTAAGAAAAGGTATCAATAATCTTCTAACCATAAATTCTACAACATAGAATTTTCAAGAGTTGATAGGCCCACTTGACAGATTTTTTCTTGTATGTGTTGGTGGGTGTCTGACGTAACTTTGTTGGCTCTTTCACCGAACCTTTGGAAATATCCTTTGTGCTCAAGTAGCTGGTGGAAACATAGAAGTAAGAATCCACGAGTAATTATGGCTTTAGAAAATGGTACATGAGATGGTAATCTAGTTCCGGAAAAGAAGTAAACCTTTGTATTTTGGAATTGTTCAGAGTCATAGTCTTGGGATCAATGTGAGAAACTATATAGCTAACAATGTATGCACATGGGAAATTCACGTACCTGCATGAAAGCTTATGTAAGCCAGACTTTTGGACATTGATATACACCTATCGATCCTTTAGATCTTGTTTGAAGCTTCTTGTTGAGAAATATTCATTTAATTTGTGGCATGTGATATATGATTCTTTCTCTATGAAAAATTTAGTACTAGAGTAAACTGGAAAGTTCATTGGCATACTCTCAACTATTTCCTCAGTGCTACTTTATGTAGTATCCTTTGAAGAATATCTCTTTGGTGCCATCATAACAATGACTGATGGAGATAAATGCTCAACAACTGCAATACCTGTAGGAGGGAAATGCACCCATGGAAAATATGAATTAGCTTCAGAAAAATGACTCACAAATAAAGATCATAACAACAACCACTTAATTACAAGGAAAATTAAAAAAAAAATTAGGTGAAAGAGGGAGACTGGGTGCTTGAATTGTGCATTCTGCAATCTCAGTAGCCAAGGGAACAACTTGATACTAGAGACTTCAGAATGCGAAGTTTATCCTGGGTAGACTAAGGAAGTGACTACATATTGCGCAATCTCTATGACCAAGTGGGTAGGATTGAGCCTTGTAACTACACAATGAAAAGTTGTGCTAGCCTATTACTACGCATTGCGTAGTATCAAAGGCCAAGCAGATAGTGTGAGCCTTGGACTTGTGTAATGCCCTACTTGACAAGGTAAGTGTTAACAAAGGGAAAGGAAGATCTCCCTAGATAGAGTATGATAAAATAGAATATCTGAGTGAAAATGAAATTTAGAGTGCATATCTAACTACGGATAGATATATAAATGACAATCAAGTGTATAATATCAACATGCAAAGGGGGAAATAAAAATGCATTGAGAGTCGCTAAAACGTCGACCGATGATTGGAAAAAAATAAGAAAACTAATGTGACACTTGAAAGAGGTAAAAAAAGGAATAAAACAACACTTGTACAAGATAATATAAGTTAAAAATCCAGCAAAAATGAAGAGAAACAAGAAAAAAAACACTCACAGAAGAAAAACGACAAAAAGCGATAGAAAAAGCAATAAAAGACGGCAAAAGAAAACTCACCTAGAAAAGCATCAAAAACTCTACCGAAGGCACCTTGATCTCCTTAGGAAGGATATAGCTCTAATATCTAATGTAAAAATGAGATCTAGGGGCATCCATTATATAGATATAGGCTTATTAGGGTTTATGATGTTCATGCCTAAAGTCTAGGAAAAAATGACACTTGGCATAATTCCAAAAATAATATCTTGTGTCATTCTTCAGGAAAGTAATTATCCACTCCCTATATTCTAGGTCTTATCTCTCTGTAATTTCCCTAGGATGAGGAGATAAATTGAGAGGTAACCACAAAACCACTTTGAGGCTAGAATCTAGCCTTTTTATTTAGAACAAACCCCTTTAAACCATAATACTCATGAAATCAAGACTAACATTTACAAATTGACCTAAAATGAATAGAAATACTAAAATGACTAAGATCTCTATAATATAGGTAATGAGGCCCATCATTAGGTATATTTTAAGGGGTTATAGTGTTAAATTTTAGCTTATTTAATCTCTCTCTCTCTGTCTCTCTTTGTCTCTCTCTCTCTCTCTCTCACACACACACACACACATTTGGTTAAATTTTGTCATATTTTTCTTAGTGAGAAAGGTGTAAGAGGTTTGTCATGACTTGAATCCTAGCATGGTTTAATTGCAGGAAATGGAACTATTTTTGAGTCAGATTCTAGGTCAGGGCTCAGATTAGACAAAAAGGAGCAATTATAGGAAGGTTTTCCACCTTCTTAGCTTCCACAATCAGCCCAAGATCACCTAAGATCCTCCTCCAACAATTCAAATTCAAAGGTAGCTGAGCAAGTGAATGTTAAGACGGATCCAGGCTCCACACCTCTCGAAGATCAAAGACACAAACTCCTACTCTTTAGGGAGATGTTTGTAGCTTACCATTAGTATAAATAAACAGGGGCAAGATATGATTAGGATTCAATTTTCATAGGCAACTATTATATTCTTAATTCTGTATTAGATATATTTTTATTGTTATTTTGATGTAAGATACTTGTTATGCAATGAGAATGACAAGTTAGCTTTCCTCTCATTGATTTGATTCCAGAGGACTAAAGCTTATGGGTTAGGGCCCAATCCATGGGATGCATTCTCTCTTGTGTAAATTTATGTTTCCTTTATGGTTCAGTATTTTAGTTGATGTCATTACATTTTAGTAGCATCTGAAAATCATTAACATTGTGTTGGGATTCTCTCTCTCTCACTTGTTACATTGGAGATTGAGGAGAAAGGTCTCCAACCATAGACCAAAAATATTTAGTTTATGATTTCTTGGAAAGGATCAAACATTCTTCACTTTTTTTATCATGAATATATTGTAGACTAGAGGTTAGATCTATGTTTTAGGATCATGTTAGCTTAAGTTATATTCAAATCATCTTTTCCACTATTTTACATGATAATTTATTAATGATCAATGCATAAGTGAATGTATTGGTTGTAGGATTGGCTAAAACATCAGAGAAAGACCTCCTTTCATCGTTTTCACTTTGACTTCAACCCTCCTTTAGTTCCGCTTCCACTATGCTACCCACAACCGTATTTTTAAGACCATCTTCACAAGCACAGAAACCATACTTCTTGGTGCAAGACCAACCTTCTGAAGGTTTTGAGCTTGTCCAAGGGAGTTGGTCATCCCCCATCCACTTAGATCCACCTTTCCCTCACTTTTCCTAACCTCCATTCCACCATTCCCAGCCTTAAAACCCTCTCGGCCTATTTCCTATAGCATTATAGGACTTCCTATAGCAAAATAGGGATCATGTAACATCTTCCTATAACAGTATTGGGAACCACCTCCTTCACTCTAGAATCACTCCTCCACTTCAAATGAGCTTAGTTACATTAGTGGAATTCGAGATATAAATTCTTGGTTCAGGGACAACCCTAGGTCACCCACACTTCTTTTTCTCTTGTTGCAAAACAAAGTATTGTTAGCGTATTAGTCCATCATAGAATACATCATTAGAAAAATAGCTAACATGTAGTAGATATAATTTAATTCATCATTGATACAGTGGTTGTGTGAATATATATTAGTTCACTTCTTTCAATTTGATTGAGTAGTTAAGAGAATGAATGCAATTTAATGTAGTTTCCCTTCTTGTAATTATAGTAAATGCTAGTATTTTCCATTGCAAAAGTAGAATTTAAGTAGATAAATGAGTGTAATCTAGTATAGTTTTTTTTTCTTGAATATAGAATAATGTTCATTACTTTATTTCAATAGTGAGTTTCAATTAGAAGTGTGACAATATTTCTCCCTCGGAATAGAAATAATTCCCAGCACCTCATAGTATAACTAAGATGAGGATGACATGATTAGAGCTCATCTACTGTGAATATAGCACTGCCACCTCCAAGTTTGTATGAACCCTGGGTTGATCATTATATTTCAGTAGTCTCTGGGACTTGTAGCACTCTTGGTGCAATACCAGGGCTCAACACTTTTTGGCATTGTTACAGAGGAGGTGTCTAAGTAGATTTTTATTTTCGCTTTCTGTTTTACATTTTGTTCAAAATATTGGAAAAAACCATAAAAAAATTGTCTTTCATGCCTCGTAGGTGTAGGGAAAACCAAGGAATTTTTTTTTATCAAAAACCCCCACATCCCCATGCGGTCACCCTTCACTCGTCTTCAATGAATGTGAGGTATAACACCCTCTAGGTGAGCAACCTGAAAATTTTTAGGAAGCTATTGGAGAATAAAAGGAACTTGCTTTTCCAGAGGGACCTTCTTCGCCAATTCAAGATATGTCTGAGAATAGAACCCAAGGAGTCTTTCCCATTATAGAAACCAGTGGAGAGAATATAATGAAGAACATCAACCCTTTAGCCCTTCCACACTTCCATGGTTTAACTTCTGAGGACTGACACTTTCATGTTTGAGTTTTTTGTGGTCTGCAGGACTTATGACTATGCCTCAAATGAATGAAATTTGAAAATTTCAGCTCTACCTACAAGGATGCAACCTTGCACTAGTTCATGGGTCTGCCTTGGAACAACAACACCACCTCAGATCAAATGAAAGGGTCCTTCAAAAACAAATATAGAGAATATTTTAGGTCCAAAGAAACCAAGGAATAAATATTTAGGATGACCCTAGGGCTTGATGAATCTTTAGAGGATTGTGAGGAGTGATTTCAACTAAACTACAAAAGGGCCAACTGCACCCTTGATCTTGGATCAATTAAATTAATTATGCTTCGAGGAATCAGGGAAGAAGTGATAGAAATGATTAATATGGTATCTAGAGGAGATATCTATAAGATACCTTATGAGGACATCAAGATTGTATTCCTAAATCACTCTAGGGAAGCCATGAAAAAAGGTAGAGCTAGTCAAAGCATGACCAGTACCCCTTCCTCTTCAACCTCCATTAAGCATGATATTGGAAACATGTTGGAGGATTTTAAAAGTGAGTTTTTTCACACCTTTTATTTGAAAATGGACACAATGTAGATCAAAAGAAAAAAAGAGGAAGCAAAAATATCCCAAGCTATCTTTTTCCCTAGATGAAATAAAAAAAACCCTAGGAATGAATGTCCAATGAATGAGATAGAGATTTTCTCAGTGTATGAAGAGAACCATGCAATAGAAAATTTCCATTCCTTACTTGGACTAAAATTTGTATACCAAGGGGTGGAAGTTGGACCTGAGAAAGTATGCTTCATAAATTAAAGAAGGTCTCAAGGACCTCGACCATACCAGTAGGGAATGCAAGGTGTGCCTTATTCTTACTACCATTTGATCTTGAATGCAACTTGTATCCTTGGTATTATTCCATTAATCCATCATGGCCCACACCTCCTTCTTGGCGTTATGCTCGTCCATATCATCCTCAACCTGTCAATCAACCATTCCATCAATATGTTCCTCAACCATCTCAGTGGAGTAACTCATCACAAGGGTGGAGGCCTTAAATCAACCAACCTCCTCCTTTAATACCTCCATCCCAACCTCAACCTCAACTCCTACCCCACCTAATCTGCGTCAATTTCCCGCCCAACAAAATCTCAACCAGAAAAAAGGCAGGCACAACAGTTCTATAGTGGCGAGACATATTACCATGCCTATGCTGTAGAGATCCATGATATTAACCTTAGGTCTAGGATAGTGCTCCCAGAGAATCATCCACCATCTCCACTTAAAGAGGTTGAAGAAGAAACGGAAGAGAGTACCCTCAGATAAATCCACCTCCTTTTCCTGAGAAACTGATCTACCCTCGCTAGCACACCCAAAAGAGACTGAACTTCTAAGAGAATTGAAGAATATGTTTGAAGATACCCCTTATCTAGGATATTAAGGATGTAGCCATATACAATAATATTATCAAAGAAAAATTCTTCAAAAATCCTGAGCGAAAGAAGAGAGACACACCCACCATCAATGTTGTAGGTCAGTTATATAAATTGATTTCAGGGAGAGTAATTTTCCTGAAATACCTGGATCCTAGGGGCCCAGTAGTGAATGTATACATTGATGGTATCATTTTCCCCCATAAATTGATTGATATCACGAGTGCCATCAATGTGATGACCAGAGAAACCATGTTGAAACTCAACCTCCAGGGAGCTTTGAAGAACACCATTATAGTTCTGTAACTTTCAGATAGATCCACAATAGCTCCTGAGGCAATTTTTGAGGATGTTATGGTATCCATTGACTCCTGGGAATATCCCACTTACTTCCCAATATTCCAGACCAAAACCAAGTTTAATGGTTATCCTCTCATTCTAAGAATACCTTGGTTAGCCACTACTAATGTTTATATCAGTTATAGGGCTAGAAACATGACTATCAAGAATGGGCCTTTGTCAAAACAACTAGTATTATATCCTCCTGACCAGCCTTCTATTGACCATCATCTACCTTTATGGTTGGAGGATGAATAAGAAGATTAAGTGTACCATGCCATACCCTCCCTTGTTTTTTCCTTAGATGTTGTTATCAAAGGGGGGGGGGGGGACCTGATGAAGATGACCTCGTTGGAAATATCCTTCAAAGCCAACCCCCCAATGCCATTCCATTGGATGAACTGGTAAAAGAATCTAAAAGTAGCCCTTGTACTGAGTTGTGCTAAGTTGACTCAGTTCTCGATCTTGCAAAGATTGTATAATTTGGCCCATCTAGATCCCTATAAATCAACCCATCTCTCTTGACAAAAGAGGGAGAGAAATTGTTCTAGCTGCTAAGGGAGAAATTAGATTCTTTTGATTGGGATTAAAAAGACATGAAAGGGGTGCATTCCTATGTCTCCACACATCATATTTACATCAAAGAGGGATGCAATCATGTGAGCCAACCCTAGTGGAGAATGAACCAGGCCTTAAAGGACATAGTAAAGGATGAATTAAAAAATTTCCTGGATGCAGGGTTCATACCCCTTTTCATACAGTAAATGGGTGTTTCCTCTTGTCTTAGTCCCAAAGACTATTGGGAAGTGGAGGATCTGTGTTGACTATAGGTAACTGAACAAATCCACTAAGAAATACCATTTCCCTTTTCTTTTCTTTGCCCGAGTCATGGATGGTCTTGCTGAAAATAATTTCTTCTCTTTCATGGATGGATTCAATGGTTAAAATCAGATTTAGATCAACCTTGAAGACCAAGAAAATACCACATTCACCTATCCTTGGGGCACCTTTTCTTATAGAGTTCTTCCCTTTGGCCTATGCAATGCCCTCACCACTTTTTAGAGAGAAGTCTTAAGCATTTTTTTTATCTTTTCCATGATTTTGTGGAAATATACATGGATGATTTCACTCCCTATAGGTATGATTTCTAATAGGACCTATCCAATCTGGGTAAAGTAATGAGGAAACACATTGAAATTCATCTGTCTCTGAGTCCTAAGAAATGTAAATTCTTGAAAAAGGTAAGGTTTGTCCTTGGCCACTCCATATCTTAGGCAGGGATAAATGTAGACCGAAACATAATTTCCATCATAAAAAGGGTGCCTAATCCTAAGAAACATAGATATGTTAGGAGTTTCTTAGGCTTGATTGGTTACTATAAAAGATTCATCAAGGACTTTAGCAAGGTGGCTTCACCATTGTTTGGATTTCTGGCCAAGGATTCTAAATTTTTTTGGTCACGTTTGTGTCAAGAGGCCTTTGATATCATAACGAAAAATTTGGCCACTACCCCTATAATTCAAGGTCCCAACTAGGCTCTACCTTTCCATATCCAAACTAATTCATTAGATAAATCTATGAGGGAAACCTTGGGGAAAATGGAGGATAAGTTTCCCTATACCATTTATTTCATCAAAAAAATTATGTTGAAGGTTGAAATAAACTACACTATCAGTGAGAAATAGCTTTTAGCCATTGTCCATTCCTTGAATAAGTTCAGACATTATATTACTGGGTACCAAAATTTTGTGCATACTGACCATGCAACAATTAAATACTTAGTGAATAAACATGATGTGAATGCTAGAATTATTAGATGGATATTATTCTTGCAACAATTTGATTTGACCATTATTGATAAGTCAGGGAAAGAAAATGTTGTTGAAAATTTTCTGTCTAAACTCACTTTTTCTGTAGATCATGAAGAGATGGTTGATGACCAGCTTCCATATGAGCACTTATTTTCTATCTTGGTTGCTGGGAGGTTTCCTCTCCCTATTTTTCTAACATATCCAACTACCTGGTTGCTGGGAGGTTTCCTCCAAACCTTTCATCCAAAGAGAAGAAAAATTATAAGAAAGAGCACCCCTTTCACGTGTATTGGTGGAAATATTTTTAAATTGGGATGAGATCAAATTCTCAGGATATGTGTCAAGGAAGAGGAAGTATTTGACATCCTCTCAGCATGTCGTGATGGGCCCTATGGGGGTCATTTTTTTACTAAGAGGACAACTTTCAAAGCCTTGCAAGCTGGCTACTATTGGCCTACTCTCCATCAGGATAGTAGGAGATACACCAGTAGATGTGATAAGTGTCAGAGGATGGGGAAGCATACACCGAGGGATGAAATTCCTCTATAACCTCAAGTGGCCCTGGAGCCATTTGACAAGTGGGGCATGTCCTTCGATGGACCAATTGATCCACCATTCAGACAGAAGAGATACATCATAGTATGTAGTAATTATTTGACTAAGTGGGCTGAAGCAAAGGCTGTCAAGGTAGCAACATAAGAGAAGGTGGTTGAAATTTTGAGAGAGAATGTGTTCTACAAGTTTGGGTATCCCAGGGAGATAGTCACCAAGAAGGGGGCTCAATTCACACCCATTTGATTGAGAATCTCATAAGGAAACACAATATCAAGCACAAGGCTTCTACTGCTTATCACCCTTAAGAAAATGGATAGGTGGAAGTGACAAATAGGTAATTAAAGAACATCCTTACCAAAACTATGAAAAACAACATAAAACATTAGTCAGAAAGATTGGTAGAGGCCACTTGGGCCTACAACACCACCTAGAAGACAACAACTGGGTTTAGTCCATATGATCTAGTGTACGGTAAGAAATCTTTTATTTCTATTGAATTTGAATATAACACCCTCAGAATGGAAGCTGAATTAGATTTGGATATCAAAATTGCACAAAAGGAAATAATTCTTCAACTAAATGTGTTGGACGAATTTAGGATGCAGGTCCTCCTTCACATAAAAGTAATACAACTACAAAGGAAATTCTGGCATGAAAAGCACATGAAAGATAATACATTTCAGGAAGGAGATTGGGCTTTCCTCTACGACTCCAGATTCAAGGAATTCAAGGGAAATTTAAAGACCAATATGGCTAGGACCATATTAGATAGAGAGATTCCATGACAACGGAGTTGTTCAAATCATAATCATAGATGAGGAGGGGATCCCTCTGTTTTTCAATGGTTACAGGCTGAATATGTAAAATAGGCCCATGTCCAAGGAAAAATTCATCAACACAATCAGAATAGAGTTTAATGTTATGGGGAGCCTCATAGATTCCAGTCCATCGGCCTCCTAGAGAAACAAAAAAAAGAAAGAAAAATAGAAAAACAGAGAGGCATGGGTGAAAACCTTTCCGAGACATCCAAGGTCAACTCTAGGAATGAAAACCTCTCTAAGGCAATCCTGGAGCAAGAAAAAATGAGGAAAAAATAAATAAAGTATCCTTGGGTGAAAACCTCTTTAAGGCGCCCAAGGCAGGCTTGTGAGTTGAAAACCTCTTTCGAGGCAGCCCACCTGTTGTTAGGTCCCTATATTACTAGTATAGTCCCTTATTGTTGTTAGTGTAACATCCTTATTGTTATTATTGTACCCTTGTAACCCCCATTTTGTTATTATTGTGCCCTTAAATTATTATTGTTAGGTCGGCTAGGATTACATTGTGGCCCACTAGGATTACATTATCGCCCCATGGACTCCTATATATAGAAAGGAGGTTTTGTAAATTGTATCATCCAAGAATTGTTCATTTATGTAATGTATTGGAGGTTTCCCCCTTGAAGTGGCTCATTTCTAAGGCATTTATATCTCTTTTCTTCTCTTTTTGGAGTTGGTTACACATCATTTGGTATCAGAGCTTTGGATTCTAGGGTTTCGCTGCTCCAAACAGGTCATCGTGGCATTTTCGCTATAACTTTATTTCTACGACGTTTCAGAAGCTAAAATTTTTAGGGTGCAAAGCTGAAATCCTGAGGAAGATTTTCTAAAAATTTCAGAGCTTGGTTCGCAATATTTTTGGAGATATGATCTGTGGAATTTAGGTCTTGTTTCATGCTCCTAAACAGGTCATTGTGGAGTTTTCGCTATAAATTTTTTTCTACGAAGGTTCAGAATCTGAAATTCCTATGGTACGAAGATGAAATCCTGAAGAAATTTTCAAAAAATTTCAGATCTTGGTTTGCAATATTTTTGGAGATATGATATGTGGAAGGTAGTGCTTTTTCAAGCTCCTGAATTTCATCTCAAAGAGGTGATCGTGGGAAAAGTTCAATAACTCTCTCTCTGGGCATCAGATTGGAGTGCCGTAAAATGTGGTCACAATTAAACGGACTTTAGTTTCTTGGCTATCAATTTCAGAGACGAAGGATGAAACAGTGACACGTGGCAAGTCATACAAGTTCTCTCTATTGAACCAGTCCATAATAAGGTCATTGTGGGAGATTGGGCACAAATTTGTCTTGGAGAATCCAAATCAGGTCAGACCTGTGGCATTCAAAAGATAATTTAGAGGGCTATGCTGGCACTGAAAATCAAATATTGAAGTGCTGCAATCACAAATATAATCCAATTTCAATATCGAGCTCCTCAAAAGCAAGAAAAAGGTGTGTATTTTTTTTCCGAATAGCATAAGTCTTGTTTGAAGAATCAATTTGAATTGATTCCAAGGGCATATTGTAGAATATATATCAGTATTGGGTTATAAAATATGCCTCGTAAAAATAATTCAACACCCATTAAGCCTTCAGAAGGCTCTACTATGACTCATGAAGATGAAGAATTGCAACATGATCTATCAAAATTACAAGAGCAATTGCAACAAATTTCACTCTCGCAAAGAGCAACAAAAAATGAAATGGAAGTTTTGAAGAAAGGCGTGGAAGCTAAGATGGATGGCGTGGAAGCTAAGATGGATGGCATGGAAGCTGGCATGGAAGCTAAGATGGAAAACATGAATAATGATCTAAAAACAGACATCGAAGGTTTGATAAAGTTGATACAAGAAATGTTTCCTAATGGTGAAAAGATAGTAGAAGAACCTCATGATGAGAACAAAATCAATGTTAATCGTGATTTCATAAAATCTAATGTTGGTGGGAAGAACCACAATATTCCAAAAATGGATATGAGGAAGTTTGATGGAAAGGATCCCGTAACATGGATACTACAGATGGAGCAATATTTTGATCTCCATAACGTGAAAAACACACAAAAGGTACGCATTGCAACTTTACATTTAGAAAAAAATACATTTGTATGGTATCGATGGCTTTGCTCCCATAAATTTTTTTTCACTTGGTCTATTTTTACGGAAGAAATGATAGCACATTATGAGGATACAAAGAGCAACACCTTCTTTAGCCAATTGATAAATATCAAACAAAAGGGTTTAGTGGGGCAACACATTGAGGAATTCCAAAAATTGAATATAAGGGTAACTGATATTCTAGAGGAACATAGGATCGATCATTTCATAGGCACTTTAAAGGATAATATCCAACATGAAGTTCGCGTTTTGGAACCAGATTCATTAGAGAAGGCATTCAGGTTGGCAAGAAAATTTGAATGTAAAATAATGGTGACAAGGAAGCCTACCACTCAATTCTATAAAGAAGGAAGTGTTGCTACACCTAGATTTCCACAACCTACAAGGTTGACACCACAACAATTGGAAGAAAAAAGATAAAAAGGGCTTTGCTACAGTTGTGATAGCAAATACACTAAAGTTCATAAGTGTGCTGAGAAGAAATTATTTTACATAGATTGTGAAGAGGAAGAATAAAATGAACAAGAAGAGGATATACACAAGGAACCAGCCCGAGAAGAGGAAGAAATGAATCCAAACATATCGTGTAATGCACAGGTAGGAATTACCACTCCTCAAACTGTCAAGATAGAAGGAAAAATCAAGAAGAAAAAGGTAATAGTGTTGATTGATTCAGGTAGCACCCATAATTATATTCATTGTAAGGTAGCCAAGGAATTAAATTGTTTCCTATACCCAACACCAGAATGTCAAGTGATGGTTGCAAATGGAGGAACTATAAATTTCTCTGGAAAATGCCATAATATCAAGCTAACCATGGGGGAATATGTATTGACTAGTCCAATGCTTTCCATTCCTATGGGAGGTGCTGATGTTGTACTAGGAGTACAATGGTTAAAATCTTTGGGGACGGTAGCTTTTAATTTTCAAGAACTTTTCTTGAAATTTTTTTCAGAAGGAAAGGAAGTCGAATTACGGGGTATTGAAGGGAAGCCAGGAAGGATAATAAGCTCTAATGTCATGACAAAGCTTCTAAAGAAAGAACAACGAGGCGTAATTGCACAATTATGCTCACTAGAAGTTTCGACATCAAAATCATCTATTTCTGCAGATCTCGAACAAGTCTTGGACAATCATTCCAAGGTGTTTGAAACTCCCAAAGGACTCCCACCTATTCGTGATCATGATCATGCTATTCATTTGATTCCAGGAAGTGTTCCTCCAAACACCAGGCCTTATAGATATCCTTACTTCCAAAAGAGAAAAATTGAACGTATGATTGCAGAAATGTTAGAGGCGGGTATAATTCAACCTAGTCAAAGTTCTTTCTCTTCTCTCATAGTATTGGTACACAAGAAGGATGGATCATGGCGAATGTGTCTGGATTATAGGGAGCTCAATAAGCTTAGCATTAAAGATAAATTTCCCATTCCTGTGATTGATGAATTATTGGATGAATTACATGGAGCAATTTATTTTACCAAGTTGGATCTTTGTTCAGGATATCATCAAATTAGAATGAAGACTGAAGATATTCCAAAAACAGCATTTCGAACTCATGAGGGTCATTATGAATTTTTGGTCATGCCTTTTAGCCTTACCAATGCACCTTCTACATTTCAAGGGTTGATGAATTCCATTTTCAAACCCTTCCTTAGAAAATTTGTGCTAGTATTTTTTGATGATATACTAATCTACAGCAGGTCTTGGAAGGATCATGTTGAACATGTTGATAGGGTACTCAAACTATTGCAGGAGAAACAATTATATGCAAAAACCTCAAAATGTTTCTTTGGAGTACAAGAGGTGGAATATCTGGGTGATATTATATCTCACGATGGTGTTAAAGTAGACCCTAACAAAATTAAAGCCATTAAGGAATGGAAAGTCCCCATGACCATAAAGCAGTTGCGAGGATTTCTCGGGTTAACAGGGTATTATCGCAAGTTTGTTAAGAATTATGGGAGAATAGAAGCACCTCTAACAACATTATTGAAGAAAGATGCATTTTCATGGACTCCTGAAGCAACTAAGGCCTTTGAACATCTTAAGGAGGCAATGTGCCTAGCACCGGTCTTAGCTACGCTAGACTTCACAAAAACCTTTATTGTGGAATGTGATGCCTCAGGAAATGGAATTGGTGCAATTTTAATGCAGGAAGGAAGACCCATTGCTTTTGAAAGTCATCCAATCAAAGGAAAGTATTTACAGAAACCTATTTATGAGAAGGAAATGTTAGCAATACTGCATGCACTAAAGAAATGGAAAACTTACCTAATGAGAAGACACTTCAAGGTAAAAACTGATCATGATAGTCTTAAACACTTTTTGGAACAAAGACTATCTTCAGAAGAGCAGCAAAAATGGGTCACAAAGATGTTGGGTTATGACTTTGAAATAATCTACAAAAAAGGAAAGCTTAATGTTGTTGCAGATGCACTCTCAAGAAAGAATGAAGAGGTAGAAGCATTGCTTTGTGCCATTTCTATTATCCAACTAGATTGGATAACTGAAGCAAGAGATGAATGGAAGAAGGACAAATATTTATGGACACTCATTCAAAAGTTGCAGCAAGATCCTAGTACATCTGATACATTTAGTTGGAAAAATGATTCCTTATGGTACAAAGATCGCTTATATCTTTGTAAGAATTCCCAACTAAAACAAAATATTCTTATGGAATTGCACACTTCTCCTTTAGGAGGACACTCAGGATTTTTAAAAACTTACCACAGGGTGAAGAAAGAATTTTTTTGGGATGGCCTTAAATCTGATATTCAAAAGTTTGTGGCGGAATGTTTGGTTTGCCAGCAGAATAAATTGGAGACAATTAAGACCACGGGACTTCTACAACCTTTATCCATTCCAAGTCAACGTTGGGAGGAGATTTCAATGGATTTTATCACAGGTTTACCTAATTCCGAAGGAAATAATGTCATCATGGTGGTAGTTGATAGACTTACCAAGTATGCACACTTTTGTGCATTATCTCATCCATTTAAAGTAAGTACAGTTGCTACCACATTTATGGAAAAAATTCAAAAGCTACATGGAAGGCCAAGGGTTATTGTGAGTGACAGAGATCCTATTTTTACTGGAATTTTTTGGACGGAGTTATTTTCTTGTTTGGGTACTCAATTAGCTCATAGCTCATCTTATCATCCTCAATCTGATGGTCAAACTAAGATAGTAAATAAATGTTTGGAAGGATATCTTCGTTTTTTTGTATCTGATAAACAAACACAATGGGTCAAGTGGTTACCTCTCGATGAATGGTGGTATAACACTTCCTTCCATACTGCAGCAAAAATGACCCCATTTATGGCACTTTATGGATATCATCCACCATCCATCACATCATCTTTAAGGGAAAATTCGAAGGTTCAAGCAGTGGAAGATCACATCGAGCATCGGCAAGAAGTTCTCCAACTCTTAAAGGATAACCTAAATTTGGCACAAAATCGAATGAAACAACAGGCAGATCAACATCGCAGCGAGAGAAGTTTTGATGTAGGAGATTGGGTATTTTTACGGCTACAACCATACAAAAAATGTCCCTCAAGCAAGCTAAGAAGGATAATAAATTATCGCCAAAGTACTATGGTCCTTACAAGGTGTTGCAAAATATTGGTACTATGGCATACAAATTGGAGCTTCCTGCTTCTTCGCGAGTACATCCAGTTTTCCATGTTTCATGCTTAAAGAAGGTTATAGGTGAAAATCTTTCGGTTCAAACAATATTGCCAGAACTTGATGAGGAAGGAAAAATCATATTGGAACCTGAAGCAGTCATGGAAACAAGAACTCGACAGCTACGGAATCGATCAATTTCAGAGTATCTCATCAAGTGGAAGAACTTACCCACTGAAAATTCTACATGGGAGGATGAGAATTTTATACAGAAGCACCCAAAGCTACTCAAGCATTGAGGACAACACTTTTTTGAAGGAGAGGGGCATGTTAGGTCCCTATATTACTAGTATAGTCCCTTATTGTTGTTAGTGTAACCCCCTTATTGTTATTATTGTACCCTTGTAGCCCCCATTTTGTTATTATTGTGCCCTTAAATTATTATTGTTAGGTCGGCTAGGATTTCATTGTGGCCCACTAGGATTACATTATGGCCCCATGGACTCCTATATATAGAAAGGAGGTTTTGTAAATTGTATCATCCAAGAATTGTTCATTTATGTAATATATTGGAGGTTTCCCCCTTGAAGTGGCTCATTTCTAAGGCGTTTATATCTCTTTTCTTCTCTTTTTGGAGCTGGTTACAAAACACCTGTCTTCAAAAAAATAACAAAAATAAAAAACCCAAGGAGAAAAAATATGGAATAACACCAAGGAAACTAACCCATTTTTGTTTTACAGGATGATGAAGAGAGGAATATTATGGACAAAGGTGAAAAATTACTCTATATACCTTCCTCTCCTCTATCTATTCACTCCATTTCCAACTCCATCACTCATTACACCGTCAAATTTCACTACCCTATGAGCAATAAAACTTGAATTTCATCTTGTCTCTATACTGCTACAGGATGTCATAGAAAGCTACAGGAAATCCTGTAGTGTTACAGGAAGTATTGAACACATATAGGAAGAAAGTCTAAGGCTACAATCAATCATCTAGAACTCTCTTATCCTAAGAAAAAACATAAAAAGGGTCACCCTATCTATGCTTGCCACCCCTCATCACCGTACCATCCCATGGATGGAGATTCCCTTCTCTAACCCTTTATCTTTCCACTGTGGTACAAACAATTTTTTTTTTACACAAACAAAGGGCCTACCCTTTCATTTTGTTTTCTAAACCACACCACTACCTTAGCACCCTAACACCACCTCCAGCCTTGCCACACCATTCCCTCAAAAACTTATGTCATTTTGGGCTCCATAATCTACATAAAGGGGACTGTTATAGCAAGATGATCTCTTCCTGTAGCACACCTATGTGAACACCAGAATAATCTGAATATGGCTTGGCGCAGTTAGAGCAGCAAAGAAAGGTTGAAGATTTGATCCTCAAGGCAACTGTAGCACTCCAGGGAGGATTCTACATAAACAAAATTAGCCTGAAGTGTCCATGAGGTACCTACAAAAATACAACAAACAAACACATTAAGCACCTCAAACAAGAAATAAATACACAACAAGAATTAAATAATAAATTCAGATCTTGTGATGATTTCTATAGTGTTATAGGTCTCTGCATGTCGAACCCTGCAATAATTTGGCAATCAAGTAAGGCTCAAGTATGATTCTCTCACCCTCTCTATATGCATATTTGGCTAAATGAATTAATTTCAAGGAGAAGAGTTTTAATAAGATAAAATTTGTACACTTAACTTGACCACCTTTAATAGTGAAACTAAAATAGCTTGGTAGAATTGTCATGCAACATGAATTTGTCATATCAGTGGAAATGAGATCAGCAGGAGTGGGAGTTGATTATGAGGCAGGAGGGAATGATCAATTCGAGTGGGGCCAAAGGTCCAAATGAGAAAATATCGTGCAAGGGACACCTTAGCACAACGCTCCAATCCCACTTGAAGTGGCATATAACGTACATCATCTCACTTCCTCTTGCATCCATGCTCATTTCAATAATATTTAGGAAAAGGATGAAGTTAGTAAGCCATATAGGAGCCTTTCTATCATTGGTCATTTGTGCCTGCATGAAGTGCTATAGGAAAAATTGCAATTTCTACAAGAAGCTTTAAAGAGTGCTACAAGGTGCTGAGATGAGGCATGCAAGTCACCAAGAGGGTAAATTAGCAAAAGACACCACTGTCCATTCCAAAACATCTGTTTACTGAGGTAAGTGACCATCACCTCCATAAATTTCACAAAAATTCTCCATAACATTATGAATGTTGTAGTATTATAATTGAAGTAATTGAGAAAGTTGTGTGAAGAGGTATAGGATAAGACATTCATTTTCAAGTGCTAAGAGTCTTATTACACCCATGTCATTAGTAAAAGTGACAACAAGACCATAGAAGAAAACCTTTTGAACCCAAGTCAGACACAAAAAAGAGAAATGGGGGGAGGGTTTAATAGAAGAGAGCCTATAGATACAAAGAGAATTCAACTACACCCTCCAGTAGCAGAAATTTTTAGGAAGCATCAATGGTCGGGTTTATTTGAGCTCCAAAGGGGATATGATTATGAGATAGCTCGAGAATTTGCAATGGCTATACAATATCAAGAAGATGTCAGTGCCACTACTGTGGTAAGGGGACTAGCCATAATCATCACACTTGAATTGATCAGCAAAATAACAACACTACACATATGAATCAACTGGAATAGAGAAGAGATGGCCACTAGTGCCACTACCAAGAAAAACTTCTTTTTGGCCAAGGATAAGCACATATAAGACAAAAATGGGGTGAGAAAGGAAATTTTAACTTATCCATGGGATGAGTTAACCTACCACATCCTGAAATACATTTCTTATGAAGGAAGATTGAGTGTAGTTTATGGCTACCATTTCAGATTGTCACATGAGTTTATATTTAAGGAGGATTCACCTTTGGAACAAATATTTAACATACCCTAATTCCTTCTCCACTCCATCAAAGACATGAGCCAGAGGATTAGAGAAGGAAAACATCAACACCCAACTCACCGTGGCTTGATTAAAATAATAATGGAGGATGCCCTAAACAAGCTAATAATTCTCTTTTTATGGTATAGTATCATTGACATGGACAAGGAGACTCTAATAGGGACCTAGAATATCACTCCTGGAGATATCCCTATCTCTATCCTTGGAGATAGGGATACTAGAATAGAGGAGGAAGAGAATGAGAAGACAAAAGAAGAGGAGATGGAGAAAAAGGAAGGAAAAAAAGAGGATGTCGAGGAAGAGAGGAAAAGTGATGAGCAGGAAGAATAGAAGGAAGTAGAACAGAAGGATTTGAGCCCACAAAAGACCACTGAAATCTCCCCTCAACAAACTAATATGTCACTAGGAAACACTGAGGATGAGATGGCTGCCACCTTAGCCACTTTAAGCACCCCTGTGAAACCCAAAAAGAAAAGGAAAAGATAGAATCCTATGTATTTTAAGACTAGAAAGAGCACTAGGGTGAAACAAGGAAGGCCTCAAACTCCAACAAAGGTCCCCATTACCATTGAAGAGTCCCCTAGCAATAAGGAAGAGATAGGGTCTGAAGAAGGAAAAATTGAAGAAATTACTTGCCCAAAGACCAAAACCATGACACCCATCACCTATTTAATAAGTCACTTTACTAGATTAGCATCCTTAAAATAGTTAGAAGTACCCACAGACCTCTAAGGAGAAGAAAAAGATATGCTACAGGAAAAACAAAGTGGGCTACAGGAAGGACATAGTTTTCTATAAGAATAATAGAAATTTCTATAGGAAGAACATAATGCACAATGGTAATGGAAGAAGGCACCAATGGAGCACTAGAGTGCCCAAATTGAAGGACAAGAGTTGCAAGAGGAGGCACAAGTTGCAAATCAACAACCACAACAGGAAGAAGCCTCTCCAAGAACTTTCCAAAAAGACATCACAAAATTCTAAGAATTGACCGCACAACGTAGTTTGAGCTCCTACTAAAAGTTCATTTAGGGAGGGAGACTAATCCCTGAGAAGCTCGCAATCCCTCCCTTTTATGAGCTAGAGGAATAAATGGGGCGCACCCACATAAGGATGTAAATTTCCAACCCCAAAAATGTTAAGGATGTGGGGCTAATGGAGGATAAACTTGTTGATATGGGAAAGGGCCTAGTTGATGTCAGACTCAGAGAATTAGTTTTGAGGGAGAAGTTACAAGTAGAACAAGCAGAGAATATGAGGCTGAAGGGACAGTTTCAACATAAGGACACACAAATTTCCACTATGGAAAATATTTGCATGGAGGAAATGTAGTATAGACACCCTTATAATTATTATGAAGTTTAATTGAAATAACAGTGGTTGAAATTTCATATTAAGACCTTAGCACAACATGGCTCCTTACCCTTTCAAAGTTATAGATATTTCATTGATTTTTGCAAGAATTATAGTGTGGAAGAAAGGGCTAGGATGGCATAATTTTACATGGACAACCTCATTTTGATTAATATGAATATTTGGGACCCCAATTCCAGGTTGGGTGATATGTAGTTAATGTGCCTAGCATCTTGGGCAACAAATGAAGAAACAAGAGCAGAAGAGGTCTGTAATATCCCAAAATGGGAATGCAGCAATACATCAACACAAAAATGGATTTGTAGTGATAAATAAACTCATAAAATTAGAGAGGAATACATAGCCATCAATTTATGTTACAACAACAAAAATATGTCCCACTATTTTATCCCAAAGTTGGGAAATGTAGCAATATGGACCATAAAAACGTTAATTTCAGAAAATTACGCTATAAATATGAGAAATAGCACTTGGATCCCTTATATTATGTATTATGGGACTCACATCCAGAAGGGAATCAGAAACAAATCCCTTTTGATGTATTAAACAAATCTCTTGGTCTCAATAGGGCTTAAAAACACTGAAATCCCATGACTTAGACAATACAGAAATTTCTAAAGCAAACACATCATGATTATATGAGTGTTTCTAATACAATATGAAGGATAACAACAGATCTAGAGTTTAATTACTCAAAGCATAGCGAAAATCAAAGATCTAGCCTCTTTTACACATTATGAAGAAAACACGACAAGGGTTCCTTAAAAGAATGAGTACAAAAGAGTGGATCTAAAGATCTAGATCTGAAATAATGCATTATAGCTCAAGATATGCATACATACAGCTGAATAATAAAATAAATTAAGGAGGTTCCTTCTTTCAAGCTTTCCAGGAGAAGGGTTGGCCCTTTTCCTAAGAAACAAGCTCAAAAACAAGGGTCTTAACCCTCACACTGCAACACTGCAAGAAATGATGCAGTTCCTGAAAGGGACTGTGCTATAGATGATGGGATTACTTTTTCCAAGTGCCAAGATATGGAAATCGTCTCCAGAAACTTCCTTACCGATCTCCCAAAGGAAAGGAAGCTCCCTCCTTTGAAAAATAAGTGCAAGAAGTGGTGTTGTGAACCCCCACTGCAACACCCTACAACACAACATTATACTGTTACAGAAATAATGTTGTAGCTAAAGGAGGATGCTTGGCCTCAAGCCTGTATGTGGAGAAATTCAATACAAGCTCCTTCAAGAGGCCTCTCAAGAAAGGAGAAGGGATTCCTAAACAGGAATGCCTTTTCCTAAGCAGCATAGCAATCTCAACTAAACAGTTGGAGAAAGAAAAATAGTCATGCAGACCAAAAATCCAATCTTCAATTCATGTCCTCCTATGGCTTCCTTGCCCTCCTTTTAAACAAGTGTGAGCCATATTTCCTTGGGCCCCACTCATTAGGGTTTCCTCCACCAAGGAATCTTCCTACTACTTGCACTGTGCTGTCTCTATGGGTGATCTCCTCCTTTCATATCAATGTTGTTGACTTGGTGAAACTTGACCTTGTCCACATGCATTTGTCCTTGTTCACACACGGGAGTGTAAAATCCATCTATTTTTATTATCCCTTTTCACAACATGAGGGATTTTATTCCTATTTTTAATATGCATGGGCCTTCTTACCCATTTATTCTATTGCTAGGTGACAAAAGCAAAAATCAATATTCCAATTAGCTATATGATAATTTTGGAATATTACAGTCCTCCCCTCCCAAATGTTGCTTGTCCTCAAGAAAATGCAAGGATAGAACTGGAAAGTATCCTTTCCTTCTGCTGTAGCATCCTCATATGATGAACTCCTCCAATGAATATGATGTTGTCTCAACAATAAGTCTCCATAGTGCCCCTCCCAAGCATACAAGATAGCATTTGGTGAGTATCCAAAATGGCCATCATCATGAAAAGGTGAAATACTCAAGGAGGCAACTAGGGGCTGTCTAGAGGTCCTCTCAACGCATGGAGTCTGAAATGCATAGGGAATTGTGAATCCCATGTGAAACCTCCATCCCCAAGCAATCATCAATACAAAATGAGTCACCCTCCAACATGGAAACTCATGAAAGATCTCCTCCACCTTGGGCTCTTGCAATGTAGGTGGGCTGAATAGCTGAATATGGTAGACAAAATGGCCTACCCCACGCTATCTTCCTCTCCACTCATGATAAGTGTAGAGAATATGCTGATTTTGGGCTGCAATAAGGTTTCCCTCAAGTGGCAAGAAGAACATTAGATCTCCAAAGATCCTTTCTCTCATGTCATGAATCATGTTGGCCCAAACCATTCCATTCAAAATGAATGGCACATCATTACCATTTGGCATCCAAATCAGTAAAATGCTGAAGGTTATGTGTAATTTTGGATGATACCAATGCGTTCTCAAGTGGATACAACGCAGTCTTCTAGACGGTTGCTTTAGAACATCATGTGGCAGGTTGTTATCCAACAAGTTACTAGTTGTGCATGTTTTCTGTGGTAGTAAGAAACAATATATATCAGCTAATCATAATAAAAAAACAATACACTTGCCTAGAGTCATGTAGAGAAGGGTTATCATCACGAGCATTGGTCCTAGAAGGATCATGAGACCCAAAAATAACCGTGCCCCCTTGCGGAGCAGTGCACTGTACATAGATGGTGAGATAATGCAAATACTCAATGAAATGAATAATAAGTACAATAATGCATTTCTTACCATTCATAATGAGTAAGCTGAAAGTGAGGTCCATGGATGAGTCCTCCCATGAGAATCTTCTCATAAAAATATGCAACATGAAAGGATGCATACTCCCCTTGGAACACTCCATCAATAGAAACATACTCCCAAGTGACATCACTTTTGGCCTTAGTGATAAGGCTCTTGTCACTCCATGACTCCCATTCTTGAAATTCCACGTGCCAAAGTCATCCGCCATCATGCTGCTATGTGGGGAAATATTCTTCCTATGTGGAGGCCCCTCATTATCCTTCAATGCTGAAGGGTAGCCTATTTTCACCTTGAATGTGCCATCCCTTTTTCTGAAAATACCATGATGAGTATGGAAAAATTTCTACCCATACTCTCCCAAGAGAAACCATAGCAATAATAATTCTTGCTACCCCCTCACACCTCCATCATACAATTCATCAAGTGAAAATATGTTGATTGACATGAGGAATGTTGTACCAATATAATGCACCCAAACTCCGTGCTGCCATATGATGCAAGTGTCCTGCCAAGTTTCTTCCACCAATATACCCTTAGAAAAGGATATGTCATATGATGGCCAAACTCTTTCAAGAGTAGCCAATGTAGCCATGCCTCTTGCTACCTAGTGTTATAAATATGCAAGTGGCTCACCAGCCTCTCGCTCTCCATCCACATCCATTCACTCACCTGTGGATGTCTCCTACCATTCTCCATCTTGGTACTCCAATGAAGACCACCATCCTCCCATATCAGATTTTTCTTCTTGCATTTCACGGGATGTTGAAATTTAGCTCCTCGGATATCTCCTAGAGAATATTTCACACCAATGACTAGCTTGAATCCATAAGGATCCAAGTGTGATGAGGGAAAAACCTCCTCAAACTATTGAAGAAATTTTCACTCCATGATATGTTGAAGTGCACCTCCAATGAGATCTCTCCTTGAGACCTTCCCCTCATCAATGGCCAACAAAAACCAATAAGGTTCTGGATCTGCTGTAGGTAGAAGTTTCTCTTTGAGCTGTGAGATGCTCATTGAGAAAGTGCCATCTAGAAAGGAGAAATTATTTCTCATCTCAATATGTCTACCATCTATCATCTTTTCCTCCATTTCTTTGTGAATGAAGCTGCCATTGGAATGCTCCCATAAGGAATGGGTCCTCTTCTCTTCAGTGCTTCTTATGTGCAGCGCTGTAGGTCTGCAAGGTGATACATGTACTGTCTCAAAGCAAGGTACAATGCTGAAGTCATAGTTAGCCATTGTACATGGGATCATACTCAACCTTCCTTCATAAATTCTACATTTCAACTCAGGAGGTTGAATGTAGTTCATCCCTTCCTTGAATAACTCAAGGTTGCACAACGCAGTGAAATCCTGTTGCTCTAGATTAGTAGTATGCAATGGTGTATATCCCTCCATAATATTTGCTGAAATGATAAGAGATGGAAACTTAGGCATACCTTGGTGAAATTTGGAAGTATCTTGTATGGCTGCAAGAGTTCCTTCCAATGTGTTGGCTTCTCAAACTGCTAAATATGAAGGCTGCTCCTCCATGGTTGCAAAAATGCTAGTACATGCCTCTTCCAATGGTGGTGAGGGATTATCTTCCTCTGATTTCTCTTTATCAAATATTTTGATCACCCTTCGAGTGAAATATGCAAAAGTAGACACTCTTGCATGACTCACATGGCTGAAACACCAAGTGCTTGCTCCACCTTCAAGGTGTAGCGCTGCAATTTCTACAACCTCTCTCTCTACCACTGGATGTAGTAGGAAGAATTCCTCTAGCTTCATCACCCAAGCCTTTGCTGCACATGTGATTGATCCATCAGAAGTGGACAATAGAAATATGTTTCCTCTCATCATCCCATTGTGGTAGGGCCTCCTTTCTTCTTCTAGCTGTATAAAATAAGGAAGAGCTAGAGTCTCCTTGAAAGCTCTAGGTTGAGATTTGTATTCTTCAAGGTACCTTCTTAGGATTTCATATTCCAACTGTCCTTTATGCCTCTTGTCTTCTCCTCTTTGAGAATAGGAAGTGCATGGTCCTTCCTCTTCTTGAAACCCTTTGGGAATTTCATTGCATATTTTCTCCTTCATCTGCTTAACCTCCTTGGAGAGGTTCTGTTTAGCTCTGAAGAGTGATGAGACAAATCTCATTATCTCCAAAATTCTGATCTTGCTCCTTCTCTTTGTATTCTTATTCTTCTGATAGCATAATGGCTGGAACTCACAGGCTGAGCCAAGATTATGCTCTGATACCATTGTAATATCCCAAAATGGGAATGCAGAAATACATGAACACAAAACTGGATAACCACAGATACAATATAAAGGATAACCATATATCCGGAGTTTAATTACTCAAAGCATAGAGAAAATCAGAGATCTAGACTCTTTTACACATTATGAAGATAACTCGGAAAGGGTTCCTTGATAGAATGAGTACAAAAGAGTGGATCTGCAGATATAGATCTCAAATAACACAGTCTAGCTCAAGCTCTGCATATGTACAGCTAAATAATACAATAAATGAAGGAGGTTCCTTCTTTCAAGATTTTTGGGAGAATGGTTGGCCCTTTTCCTAAGAAACAAGCTAAAAAACAAGGGTTTTAACCCTCAAACTGCAACACTGAAAGAAATGACGCAGTTCCTGCAAGGGACTGCATTGTAGATGATGGGAGTACTTTGGCCAAGTGCCAAGATATGGAAATCTTCTCCAGAACCTTCCTTACTGATCTCCCAAACGAATGGAAGCTTCCTCCTTTGAAAAATAAGTGCAGGAAGTGGTGTTGTGAACCCCCAATGCAACACCCTACAACACAACGTTATACTGCTGCAGAAATAACACTGTAGATAAAGGAGGATGCTTGGCCTCAAGCCTGGATGTGGAGAAATTCAGTACAAGCTCCTTCAAGAGTCCTCTCAAAAAAGGAGAATGGATTCCTAAACAAGAATGCCTTGTGCTAAGTAGCATAGAAATCTCAACTAAGCAATTGGAGAAAGAAAAATAGTCATGCAGACCAAAAATCCAATCTTCAATTCATGTCCTCCTATGGATGCCTTGCCCTCATTTTAAACAAGTGTGAGCCATATTTCCTTGGGCCCCACTCATTAGGGTTTCCTCCACCAAGGAATCTTCCTCCTACTTGCACTGCGCTGTCTCTATGGCTGATCTCCTCCTCTCATATCAACGCTATTGATTTGGTCAAAATTGACCTTGTCCACATGCATTTGTCCTTGTTCACACATGGGAGTGTAAAATCAAGCTAGTTTTATGATCCCTTTTCATAACATGAGGGATTTTATTCCTGTTTTTAATATGCATGGGCCTTCTTACCCATTTATTCCATTGCTAGGTGACAAAATAAAAAATCAATATTCCAATTAGCTGTATGCTAATTTTGGAATATTATAAGGTCAAGGGAGTGATTAAGAGGGAAGAAATATAATCCCTCCAAATCAAGGAAGAACTCATAAGTCCTATAGAGAACATCAAAAATCACCAAATGATCTCTAATGTTTCTCACCTTGAGACAAAATACATTAACACCCAAGAATATACAATACCACATTTTAATGACACCTCCAGATTACTAGATGAGGAGAGTGTGGAGGAATGCCAAAGAAGATGGAATGCTCTACCACCTGGCTTCAAGAACAGGGAGTAACATACTCCAACTAGATTGAAAGTTGCCTTAGATAGAGCACCCTTCTACAAAATAGAAATGAAGAGAATAAAAATCCATTGGATAGGATTAATTCTAAGCCCAAATTTGTTGTTGGGGATACATGAAGGGAGAGATCAAATAGAGGACTTGAATTAATGGGAGGAAGCAGAAAAGAATGTAAGGTTCAACCTTCTAGAAGGAACTCCTTCTCAGCTACCTTGGGATGTTAGGGAAGCTACCAGAGCTTTGAAGGAAATCAGTAGAGAGAATTGATTTGGCCAGAGGATGAGAAACCATTTTAGTATGGGGGTGATGATGAGGCCCATCATTAGGTATATTTTAAGGGGTTATAATGTCACATTTTAGCTTATTTACTCTCTCTCACACACACATTTGGTTATATTTTGTCATATATTTTTTAGTAAGAAAGGTGTAAGAGGTTTGTCATGATTTGAAGCCTAACATGGTTTAATTGCAGGAAATAAAGGAAATAAAGCTATTTTTGAGTCAGATTCCAGGTCAGGGCTTGGATTAGATAGAAAGGAGAAATTATAGGAAGGTTTTCCACCTTCTAAGATTCCAAAATTAGCACTATATAACCTAATATCCTCCAAAGGCAGTCGGGCAAGTGAATGTTAAGAGAGAGCCAAGCTCCACAACTCTCAAAGATCAAAGAGACAAATTCCTACTTTTTAGGGAGTTGTTTGTAGCTTCCCCTTAGTATAAACAGACATGAGAAAGAGCTCATTAGGTTTTGATTTTCATAGGCAAATAGACAACTCTTGACTCTATATTAGAGATATTTTAAGTCTTATTTTGATGTAAGTGACTTATTATGCAATGAGAATGAGAATTTGGTTTTCATCTCACTGATTTGATTCTAGAGGATTGAATCTTGTGGGTTAGGGCCCAATCCATGGGTTTTAGTCTCTCTTGTGTACATTTATTTTTCCTTTATTCTTCAATATTTTATTTGATGTCATTAGATTTTAGTAGCATCTGAAAATCATTAACACTCTATTGGCGGAAACTCTCTATCACCTCTTCCATTAGAGCTTGAGGGGAAAGGTCTCCAATAATAAAAAAAAAATATTTAGTTTATGATTTCTTGGAAGGGATCAAGCATTGTTCACTTTTTTTATCATGAATTTGTTGTAGACTATAGGTTAGATCTATGTTTTAGGTGCATGTTAGCTTAAGTAATATTCAACTCATCTTTACCATTGTTTTACATGATAATTTGCTAATGTTCAATGCATAAGTGAATGTAATGGTTGCAGGATTGGCTACAGAATTATATAAGGAACCCCTTTCATCACTGTCAATTTTACTTCAACCCTCCTTTATTTGTCCTTCCATTCTACTACCCAAAACCCTGTTTCAAAGGCCATCTTCACAACCACCGAGAGTAGCCTTCTTGGTGCAAGACATTCCTTCCAAAGGTTCTGATCTCGGCCAAGGGATTTGGTAGTCCCCCATCAACTTAAATCCACCTTTCCCTCACTTTTCCTAACCTCCATTCCACCATTCCGAGCCTCAAAACCCTCTCATCCTCTTTCCTATCGTATTACAATACTTCCTATAGAAAAATAGGGATTTTGTAGCAGATTCATATAATAGCATTGGGAACTACCTCCTTCACTCGAAAAACACTTCTCCACCTCACGTGAGCATACTATAGGCCTTAGTGGACCCCCAGCTTTGAATTCTTTGTTCCGGGACACCCCTACATCACCCACACTCCTTTGTCTCTTGTTGCAAAACATATTAGTTTAGCATATTAGTCCATCATAGAATACATCATTAGCATGAAAACTAGCATATAGTATATAGAAGTTAATTAATCATTGATACAGTGGGTGTGTGAATATAGATTAGTTCCCTTCTTGCAAGTTGATTGAGTAGTTAAGAGAATGAATACAATTTATCGTAAATTCCCTTCTTGTAATTAAAGTAAGTGTTAGTATTTTCCATTGCAAAAGTAGAAGTTAAGTAGATAAATGAGTGCAATCAAGTATAACTTCTTTCTCTTGCAAACATAATAGTGTTCATGATTTTCTTTAAACATTGAGTTGCAATTAGAAGTGTGACACACTTTCTCCCTCAGAATAGCAATAATTCCCAACACCTCATAGTATAACTAATATGAGGATGACATGAGTAGAGCTCATTTTCTATGAATATAGAAATGTCACCTCCAAGTTTGTACGAACCCAGGGTTGATAATTAAAGTTGAGTAGCCTATAGGAGTTGCAGCACTATTGGTGCAATAAAATTTCTCAACAATAGGACCCTAATACTAGGGATTCTTTTTTTCTTTTTTCTTTTTTCTTTTTTGGGAAATTGACATTCACATTGCCAAGGAAGGTTGCGCAATTCCCAAGGGCTGGGAAACTTCTTGACTTAGTGTGTTACACATTTTTTTGACCTAAAGAGATGCTTTACGCAATTTCAAGGCTAAAGGCTAGGCTGCCATCGAGGATTGCACAGTTTCTGAGCTCAAGGAAAACCTGTTAGTCTCGATTGAGAAATTCCAATAATAAAGACTGGCATGCCTTCTAAGATTGCGATGTTTCTGTGTGCAAGCCCAAAAATGCTACAAGGTCAAGTACGAAGATTTCTAGTGTGTGCAAATGTATCAAACTAGGATCAATACATCACAATGAAAGCATGAAAAGATAAGTCTTGATCATGTAGGTTTTAACCTTGTACACAAATTTCCTGCAAACAATTTGTTAAAATAGAAAATATACAATGGTGAGAACATAAAACAAATATATAGATATTTTCCCATAGATCCCAAAACCAAGGCTACCAGATTGATTTTTCATTATATTTCTTTCAATTTTACAATATATATATATATATATATATATATATATATATATATATATATGCCGAAGCATTCATAAATGCAAATCCATTAACCCTGGAATAGAACATAATTGTAGTTCCTTTGACTCGATCTACAAAATAACATGGGCAGAAAACCATCATGCCCAAAACCATGTGAAAAATCCTTGCACAAAACCATGTGAAAAACCCATGCACAAAACCATGGGTAGGTTTGTCCACAATATTTAGGTTCACCACCCATCCATGGGTCTGCACACACACCAAATGTTCTCTCACTTGTTGTTTTCTGTCCACGTAGGGGGTCACAGGAGAGCTTAGTCAATAGTGCACCCCTTGAAACACCCATTGTTTATCTACACCAAGAAAACTTTCCAGTGCTCAAAAACTTCGTCAATGCATAGGAAACATTATTAAAAGTGTCCACCTTTACCAAAAACACATTTTTTTCATCAACCATATCCCTCAAAAAGTGATACTGAACATTAATGTGCTTTTTATTTGAATGATAAGTAGGGTTATTTGCTAAGAAAATTTCACTTTGTCTATCACAGTCTATATTTATAGCTCATTGCACCAACTCCATACTTGAAAATAGTCTCTGCAACTAAAATTATTCCTTGCTTGAATGAATGGATGAAATGTATTCAAACTCTGTAGTTGAAAGTTCCACTACTGATTTCCTCTTACTCGTCCAACTAACTACCCCTGAAAATAGGTTTAAAACATACCCACTTGTAGATATTCTTTGATCCAGATCTTTAGCCCAGTCTCTATCAACAAAGCCATGAATGTCAAAAAATCTTTCCAATCTTGGTATTCCTTGGTAGAAAAAACCATAATCACTAGTTCCACACAAATACCTGAAAACTTGCTTCATTATTTTACAATGATCATTCCATGCTTCCAACATAACTTGGTTGAATACTCCCACTGCATGTGCAATGTATGGTATAGTACAAACCATTACATACATCTTGCTCCCTACTACACTTGCATATGGAACATGGGGCATGTCCCCTTCCTCTTCTTGTGTCTTGGGACACTGTTCAGTAGATATCATTACACCTACAGGAATAGGAACCTTCACCAGTTTACTATCCTTCATATTAAACCTCTACAATATTGTCTCAACATTTTTCCTCTAGTTTAATGGGATCTTCCTCTTTTCCCGATCTCATTTAATTTCCATGCCCAAAATATAGCTTGTAGCATCAGGATCCTTCATGTTGATTTTGGAGGGAAATTGGGTCTTCAAATCTTGGACAATTTCTTTGTCATTTTCAATCAGCAACATATCATCCACATACAAGACCTAATAAGTAACAAAGTCACCAATTAATTTAAAATACACAAAATGATCTTCTTTGCTTCTTTTGAAGCCAATTCCATATATATATGTATCAAATTTTTGATACCACATCCTTGGTGACTGTTTTAACCCACATGGAAATTTTTTTAACCTGCATACCCGTTCTTTCTTACCCTTCTCTGAAAAGAATTTAGGTTGCTTCATGTATATCTCTTCTTCCGGATCCCCATGAAGAAATTTGTCTTCACATCCATCTATTCTACCTCAAAATAAAAATAAACAACAACAAATTAAAGTAATCTAATAGAAGCTAAATTGGAAACAAGATAAAAAAATATCACCAAAATCAATTCCTGGTACCTCAGAATAACCTTTTCCTACCAACTGAGATTTGTATTTATCCAACTTGCCTTCGCCTTTCCTCTTCTTCTTAAACACCAATTTTCTGCAAATGGGTTTCCTTCTAGCTGACAAATCCATCAGATCCCAAGCCTCACTTTTGTCCAAAGATTCAATTTCATCAACCATGGCCTCTTTCCATAGTTTTTCATCTTTTGAATCCATTACCTACATGATAGTTTTGGGATCATTAGTAATACATAAAGCAAAAATTGAACATAATGTAGATGGAATTTGCCTTTCTAGCTACCTTCTTTCTCGAACCGATCTTCTTAAAACTGGAGTTTGTTTCTCTTCCTCTTCTGAATCCTATTCTGTTGTAGAGTCTGATTCCTACTCCTTTAGCTCAAACACTATCTTCTCAGGTTACTTTGGTCTGAATTCATGTTTAATAACATCTTTCACCTCTCTAAACACCACATCTCAGTTGTACACAACCTTCCTTGTTTCTTGGTACCAAAGCTTATAACCTTTTAAACCATCCTTATACCTAATAAAGATGCACCTTTCATATTTACTATTCAAATTGGTTATTTTATTCTTTGGAACATGTACATATGCATGTTTGGATCAATTTATTGAATAAAATAACACATTTATTTAATTATGAATCTGGGTTTGTAAACTTGGAAGCATGTCCAAGATATATGGATTTTATATGTAGTCAATTATAGAAGAAATGCATATTACAAATATACAATCTAATTAAGTAGTTTCTGATTCAATATGTAATAAGTGAGGGAAGAGGCTCCCAACTTAGGAGATCTCGTTTGTCCTTCCCCACAGTACTACATTCATGAATAGAAACCAAATAATTGATGAACAATATTTTATGATGCATAAAAAGTAGGAGAAGAGGCTCCTAACTGAGGAGGTCCATGTTTTCCTTCTTTAAAATTCTATTCATCATTGTTACCATTGTATTTAAAACTAGAAATTTAGAAAATAAGGAAAATAAGGTTAATTTTAGTTATGGTTCTTGGATCAGATAGAAGGAGAGTTTAACTTAAGAACTTGTTTGTCCCTTCATATGCAGATTAGAATTAAACCAAGATTCATCAGCAAACAAAATAAATATATATTCTTCTAAATAATTGAACAAATCCAAAGAAAAACTAGTTCATGAAAATTAAGCTAATTTAACCAAAAAGTGTACTTAGCTCGGTGTGGGGGCCCTCCACCCTTGCCTTGCACACTTGAAGAAATTATTAGCTACAAAAAACTTATTCAACTCATATGCACAAGAAAATGATAAATTATGTCTTCAATTATCTTCAGAAAATAAGAATCTCAAATTCTCAAGTTTTTCCTACTACTTTCTCCTCCCCCTTTCTGGAGAGAGAGAATTGTTATTTATACATGAGTTGCTTTGAAAAATAGATAATAAACTCATAAATACAAATCCACTTTTCTTTCAACCAATTTCCATAATTACAAAATATGATCCCTACAAATACTCACACAAATCTTGGATGAGATATCCATGATCTCCTCCTTGAAATGAGATTGAATAATTATCTCCTCAAATCTCTTTGAAATATTCTTACACATTAGAAGGCTCACACAACTTTTGAGATATATTATGAAAATATATTAATTTTCTAATAATTAATCACAAATTTTCTTAAAATGCATGAAAATAAATAAATTGGAAAATAATGAGGGAGACCCATATTGAACATGGAAATAGTCTGACAAATAGTGAATGGAGAAACATATTATGGATAAATGTGAGGAATAAAAAAAGGAAAAGAAAGTGAAAATACAAAATTTTGGAGACTCAACATGAATCACAGCCAAAGACCCTCCTATGTGAAAAAGAGGGTTTCTTACCAGTCTATACCTTATGTGGAATCCTATCCTGCAACGCTGATGAAGGTGATCTGTTAACTAGGTAACATGCAGTATCCATTCTCTCCACCCATAATTCATTTTCTAACCTAACACCACTGAGCATGCTTCTTGCCTTTTCCATCAATATCGTCCTGTTCATTATTTTTTCACCTGGATTTTGTTGAGGTGTGTATGGAGTATTCTTTTGTAGTGCTATACCACACTTCTTACGGAAATCTTCAAATTCCTTCTTGCAAAACTCTCCAACATTGTCTGTCCTCAACACCTTGATATTATTCCCAGTCTTATTTTCCACTAGAGCCTTAAATTATTTAAACTTGTCAAAGACTTAAGATTTTTTCGTGAGGAAATATATCCATGTCTTCCTCGAGTAGTCATCTATACATGAGGCATAGTAGATAGACTTACCTAGTGATGTAACTGACACAGGTCCAAACACATCACTATGCACAAACTCTAATATCCCTTTCACCCTCTTAGCACCAGATGGGAAGCTCACCCAATTTTGTTTCCCATATATACAATGTTCACAAAATTCAAAATCCAGAGATAAATTAGTCATATATTCTACCATACCATTACCATGCAGTATTTGAAGGCCCTTCTCTCCAATATGTCCATGCATTTGATGCCATAACATGGTCTTTTCTTGAGAGACCACTAGGTTTTCTGCTCCACTTTGAGGAACCATAGAGCTATTGCACCCATTAATAACAGTTCTACCCAGATGCTTGTACATAGTTCCAATTCAAACTCCCTGCATTAATACTAGTTCTCCCCACACCATATTACAAGTATCTTTCTCGAACACTATTTTTACACCTACATTATCCATATTGCTTATAGAAATCAGATTTCTTGCCAATGTAGGAATATGTAGAACACCAGGAAGTGTTATAATCCATCAAAATTGCAACTTCAGCTTGAATTTTCCACATCTGATGATTCTATTCTTCCTATCATTGACTAAGAAGGAATCACCACCATCATATTTATCGTACTCGTAGAACCACTCCCTATGGGGATAAATGAAGGGATTCACTTGAGTCAATCAAGCATGCCTCATGATCTACATGTGTACTTGAAGAAGAAGCTAAGTACACTTCCCCACCTTCATCTGAGGTGGTTTTCACCCTATACATAAGGATTATGATCAGATCCCTTTAGGCTTTCTCAGGATATTTATATCTATAATCCTTTCTGTAGTTCCCTTCCTTTCTGCATTTCCAACAGACCTTTACATTTTTTCCTGGAGATATAGATCTCCCTCTAGATTTAGATCTCCCACTCAATGACTTATTTTTGTTTTTCTTTCTAGGACCATCCTTGTACAAACAAGGAATATCCATTCTGGCTCTCCATATATTTCCATCTCATCTCCTCCAACAACAAAGATGAAATGATTTAATCAAACTTCAAGGTAGTTGTATTTTTACCTATAGAAACAACTTGACTATCCCATGAATCTAGTAGAGAACACAAAAAACCGATGCACTTATCTTCATCTGAAATTTTTATATCAACAGATAACAAATCACTTAACACAATATTAAAGGTGTTCAGATGCTATTTTATCGAGTCTCCATTCTTCATCCTCAGGTTATAAAATTTTTTCTGTAGGAACAATTTGTTCACCAGAGACTTAGATTCATATAAATTCCCTAACTTGTCCCACAAAGCCTTCACTGTAGGTTCCCTTATACATTCAACAATATTGAATTTGAGATACACAATTGTATTACACTCTTTTCCTTTCGATCCAACTTTTCCCAGTCATATATTGACATTTTTGTTGGTTTAGTACCTAGATCTACCACAATCCATTGATATTTATCCACCAAAAAATCCTCCATCTTGATCTTCTATAGCTCAAAACTCTGACCATTAAATTTCTTGATCTCTATCCTTCCACTGTTTTCCCTCTTATTTCACTTCAAGAATCTATCCCATAGATCTCCAACTGAAAAAAGATCTACCACAGGCCTGAGGAAATCCCCTCAGCAGCAAAGGTGTCCCCTTGAAGTCGAAATGACTCTGATACATAATGTAGGTTTTAACCCAGTACATAAATTACCTACAAATAAATTCTTAAAACAAAAAATATACAATGGCAAGAATGTAAAATAAATATATAGATATTTTCCCCTACATCCCAAAATCGAGACTACTAGATATTTTTTTTTTTTCATTATATTCCTTTCAATGTTACAATACATATATATACATGTCAAATAAATCATAAACCCCAATCCCTTAACCCTGGATTAGAACACAATCAGAGTTCCCTTGATCGGATCTACAAAATACCATGGGAATAAAACCATCATGCCCAAAACCACGTGCACAACCCATGCAAAAAACCACGGGTAGGTATGCCCACCATCTTTTGGTCCTCCCCCCCTCCTTGGGTCTACCCAACTACTATTGGGTTCACATAATTTTTGTTTTTCCTACCCTAGACCCCATGTTGGGGGGCTACCAGCCCCCTTATGACACCCAACATAGCATAGCATGAATACTTGACAAAAGTAAAAGATAAGTTCCTGTGGATAGAAGAGAAAGCTCCAAAATCAAAGCATGAGCAAAATTTTGGAGGGTGGTTGTAGCAACTACAATAATATTATAAATCGTAACATTGTAAAACCAAATATTATAGACCCTGATATTAATATTATAAACCCTAATATTAATGTGTTAAACCCTAAGTTTAATATATTAAACCCTACGATTATAAACCCTAATATTAGTATTATAAACCCTTGGGATTAATATTATAAACCTAAGGGATTAATATTACAAGCCCTTGGGATCAGTATTATAAATCCAAGGGATTAATATTGTAAACCCTTAGGATTAATATAATAGTCTTAACTGACTATTATGGATAACCATGGTCAAACATAGTCAACCATTATGATAACCCATGGTTGATCATCATTTACCATGATTATTCCTGGTTGGCCATGGTTTCCTATAGTTAACCATGGTTGACTATAGATACCTTGATTAACTGATATGGTTATATATGTTTGATTAATGGTTGAATTCATTTCATTATGTTTTTGTATGTTTGACTAATCTGGTTTACTCTATTTGACTATTAATATTAATCAATAATATTAAAAGGTGATTTGGTTTAATAAAAGTTTAAGAGTGTTGATTTTCAAACATAGTTTATGATAGTCAAAAACATTAGTAAATGTAGTTGACTAATTTTGTAATGTTGCATTGAGATGTTGGTTACATTTTTGTATCATCCCAATGTCAAAATTTTAATATTATTAATATCACTATTATTATTGTCTCTATTAACCAACTTTATTAATATTAATATTGTTATTATTAAACATTTTTAAATCCTTACTGTGATTGACCAAGGATAGTTGACGCTGAAAAAGGTTTATAATTTTTGACTTTAGTCAACAATGGTTGACTAGAATATGGTTGAGTTACATTAACTAAGGACTACTATGAGTGAAAAAGGTTGACTATTGTTAAATATGGCAGACATAGGTTTGAAGAAGTTTGATAATGGTCAACTATTTAAACATTCACCATAAAACTTGGCTTTTTTTTTGCTACACTTGACTAATATGTTTGACTATGTTTGAATATTAATATTAATCACTAATAATAATACATGATTATGTTATACCGAAGTTGAAGAGTATTTTCTTTCAAACATAGTCAAACATAGTTAACGACAGTAGTAAATTGATTTTTTCTAAACACATTAATATTAATTTAATTAAACATTTTTAAAAACTGATTATGGGCGAGTATGGTTCAAACATGGGTGAACATGGGTTGACTAATTTGACCATGGTTGACCATGTTGTACCAAGGTGACCTAGGTTAATATGTTTAACCATATTAACCATTCTTGGCCATGTTGAGCATGGGTTGACCATGGTTTTCAAAGGTTTATTATGGTGAGTATGGTTGACCAACTATAATCATGATTGACCTAGGTTTCTCATGGTTAGATATGACTAGCTATGGTTTCACATATTTGTTCATGGTTGACCATAATTTTGTATGATAGGTTATGGTTGCACATTTTGCCAATGGTTGACCACATTGAACAATAGAGATCTTGGTTGACTAATTTCAACCATTCCAACCATGGTTGACCCTAGTTGTCTAGTAGGAATTGGTTGAGAAAGGGGATTTCTAGGTTGAGAGGGATGACCATGGTTTATAAATGTTGACCATGGTTAACTATGGTTAACCAAATTTAACCATGGTTGAGTATGGCTAATTAAGGTTGTCACTAAAACAAATCCTTGTGATTAGCTTCCTCTTTAGCTCCCTTTTTTGCTTTATCTAAATTTTTTAGTGTATTTTTCTCCATCTTTTTCAAAAAAATGGCTCTATTTATCGATATGGTGTTATTTTTGGTATTTTTTGGCCAATCACAGCTAGCCGACACTAAAAATTTATGAATTTAGAACTGACGTAAAGTCCCAATTTAACCTATTATTTAGGTATTGATGTAGCTTCATCTGTAACTTCCTGTATAACATCCTATTTTTCTCCTCGTTATTGCTATGGGACAAAACACCCTAGGGTCTGGGTTGAGGACTCCAACAAAGCAGAAGGCATACAAAAACAAGAAGCAGGAAAAGTAATAGTCCTAATGATTAAACTACCAAACTTGGGAGATATGACCTTACCCGTATGTCTTATGTTTGAGGTCATTCCCCCAGGGTTCAAACCCTCTACTACTCCACATGCTTCAAAAACCAGCAACTCATTCAAGAAAAGCACATAGAATAGTTGTAATAACATATATGTCAAATAACATGAAATAAACTATTACAAGATCAATAACATGTATAAAAAGCATTAAATATCACGACATCAGGAACGAGATAGAGCTTCTTTATTGATGTATGTAAAATATGTGGAGGAATACCACCTGAATTCAACCACGGCTCTAAGCGAAACCATCATTTGGATCTGTCCGGCCCAAGCCTCAACAATATTCTTCCATAAAGGTGCAGAAGGATGCCACATAAAGGGGGTGAACATCTCAAAGAAGGAAACAAGGGTTTGTTGAACTTGGGAAGTGCATGAGTCACATGGATAATCTCACTTGATCTGGGACTAAAAGGCTATAGTATCAATACCTATCTCTCTCCTCCCCTTAGTCCTTCCCATGAGGTGTATTTATACTTTATCAAAATAGTTTTTTTAGTTGGGAAACAGTTTGGCCATGGGCTCTTGCAAGTGGGCTTCTGGTGTAGCTCGTAAACCCCACCCAAATAATAGGGAATTTTATATTTGTTCAATATTTTAAATTATATACATTGGTCAAATATGAGTGGAACCACAGCTGCACGTTCTTTTTAGAGGGCAGAGTTGCGTATGGAATTCAAAATATTATTTTTTAAGTAAAGGAGAAAGTCTAAATGGAAAGGGCTTCCCAAGGCCAATACGTAGATCATCAAGTGTATATAAGCGATAAATGATGATATAGCATATGCCCCCTAATATATGAGGTCAGAAGGGGTACATGATGGCCGAAATGTATTATGTGCATAAGAAAGAATCTTGCGAGGACTTGAGAGAACTTCACCAGATTTCAGCCTGCCAAAAACCAATGAAAGAAATCAGAAAGCAAGCTCATGTCTAAGGCGGCCATACCCATGCTCAGTGAATGTAAATCATGTCTGCATAAAAATTATGGAGCGGATCTAATATGTATATAAGTATAGTAGAAACTGTAAAGTACATAGTGAATCATCTGATCACTGCCCCAACGTACATATCAAAGTCATGTAAAAATATCACATATAGAAGACACATCAATGATTTTGAAAGATATCTGATCACTGAAGTCACAATTGAATCTCCAAGTACACAATCATAAGTGAAAATGGTATTGCATGCAACTCGGGTGCCAATATATAGGATTTTGTTGAGATTAATTGCAACATATAAGGTGGATGGTGTCACTGGAAGAAAACTGAAGGAGCCGTCAAAGTGAACCAAAGCATGTTGATGCAAACCCGAGGTCTTCACAAATCACCATGATACAATTCTACACTATGGGAATAAATGAGCTGAATTAGACCATGTGAGAAATCGTTTGATTACTGGCCATTGATGTATACCGTTAACAAACGTGAGACAAGTCATCGACAATGATGATTAGAGTCAAGGTACCCCAGTACAATCTAACAAGTGCGAATGAATGAGTTGAAGTTGAACACTTGATATAATCTACCAATCAGGAGACATTGATATATTCTCACTGTCGATAGTGAAGGAGTTTGCCACTAATGACTGCAAACCCTAAGGTTCTAACAAAAGGAATCTAGAATTTATTCCTGGAGCAATATTCCAAAATTGAAGCGAAAAGATATGTTGGAAGGAAGGAATTAAGGCATCCCACATCGATCTAGCACAAGTGTAACCCGGAGGCTAGGATTTGCAAAGAATCGAAAGAAGAAAAATGAAGTAATTAACCCAAAGAACGTTTTCGATATGCACAAAATGTAGCTAGCGCACGGATAAAACCTCTGAACCAACCAATAATGAAAGATGACAAAGAGGCGAGGAATCCTATGATATGGTAAAATGGAAACCAAGGTACTGAACAAATCCCAGGTGTGATAATGAAAGCTGAAGTCGAACACAAGGGAAACCACTCAATCAAAGACCCATGGTGTGGATCAAATGCTGAGCACAAGGTCACCTATTAATGATGTAAATAGGGCCAAGGTGCGGCTCTAGGTTTACTCTCAGAGAAATTTGTTGAAGTCGATAAGAGAAAACCCACCAACAACAAGTCAATGGAGACCTTCTCAAACCAACATGAGAAAATGACCAAATAGCTGATGCGATATAACAAGACTCTGATATACTGGGGATGGTTGACTAAAAAATGAGTCAAGGGACACCGCAGAAATGTCAACTCAGGTTTAATTTCCTTGAAAAAAAACACGACTCAAAATGTGTCTATGGAAGAATATGATAAATTTGTATAAGCTTGTCATGCAGGAGGCATGAACAAACCCTCCATATGATTGGAACAGATAACCAAATGAGGGAGTACTGAATTAATAACAAGTTTATGGCCCTCCTAAGTCAAACTAAAGACCATACCAATGGAGAAAATAATATTATTTTTTGTGTTTTTTTCAAGGGTGACACAACAGAATCTTAGCTTCCATGAAATATGGAAGTAATGTCTCATTCCCAATATTTTTGGGATATTTGATTTTTTTTGTCTTTTTCATATTGAAAGCATAAAAAAGAATAAAATAATTCCTATAATACAGTGGATAGAACGAGTGTTGGAAAACAGATGCACTAGTTCCTGGGATAGGAAGCATCTTATGCACAATGCAAGGTGGCGAAACTAGTAGAAGAAACTTAGAGGAATGTTCTGTCCACAGGTGAAGGGTGTCAAGTTGTAGATTCTAAGTGATTTCAAAGCTGACTTTGCAGAAGGACATGGTCAAAAATTTCGCTTATATACGAGTCCAAGTGAAGCTGGCTTAAGGACAAGATATATAAATGGTCAATATGAAATGTAGCAAAAAAAATGAACAATAGGGAGCCTCTAGGTTATAAATCCAAAAAGATAACAAAGAAGAAGAATGAAGCTTCGTCACACAAGTCATGGCGGGACTAAAGAGGACTCCTGAGCCTACACAATTTTGCAACATGGGAAACATATGCTAGCGAGGATCTAACTAGGAATCCAATGTAAAGGATGGCTCTACCATCATATCATGATTTTATAAATCTACGAGTGAAAATGGTTTAATGATTATAACATGATGGGGTCGACCCTATGGAAAGATTTCAGTATGGAGACTAGAATGCAAAAGTGCAATGGAAAATGAATTTCCCTAACCTATATGCCAGTTCTTCAAATTTTACCTGCCATGATGGGTCAGTTGTCATGGAATCGAAGTGGTAAAAATCATCTTGAAATCGTCACATGGTCCTGAAAACAACCTATCCCATCACTTACAAGCCAAAAGGTCATAAAATCTTGGGACACATTCAAAAAGTAAAAATGAACTTTATACAAGCGAGTTTTGAAATTTTTTAAAATTTGGGCATAAATAGACCCTTTGATCTCATATTTATCATTTGCACATTGGTCAATTTGGGAGAAAGGCCCTGGAGAAAAAAACCCCCAAGTTGAATATGGACCAATTCTTAGCTGAATCAGCTCAATTCTTCTAGGTAACATTCTCAAACCTCTTCCTTGTGATTTTATTCATCAATTCAATTATTTTCAAGTCAATTTCACCATAGGAATTATATTTTTAGATTAAACTTCTGCGTATACGCGGGTTGAAAATATCCAAGTTGCGTATATACGCGACTGTGTGAAAATGAAACCCATGTATGCACAAAGTAATTTTTAAAAATAAATATGGATGAATCACTGAATTGACTCAGGATGACAATCAATTGGAGAGAGAGGGAGCATAGTAAAATTCATAATGAGGTAATGGTAGATGCATTGTCCTTAGAAGTGCTCCGAGGATGTAGATTGCTAAAATTATTCAAAATGCCTAATATGAAAACAAATACCAAATTTCTAGAGATGCTCGTAGATTACTAGGAGCCCAAGGAAGACACATTCATGATTGATCAAATTCCATTGAGAATTTAATTTGAAGACATTTACTTCATCACTAGGATTTCTCGAAGAGGAGAGTCATTGAATTTGCAGGGCACTAGGAGGGTTGAATGTATATGACTACATCCGGCTATACTGTTCAGAAGATACTCATAATGTTGGGACCCAAATCCTAATCAGAGATGTACAAGGATTACATATCAAAATCCTTCTATTCACTATAGTATGCGTAGCTGGATCGACTTCATTACACCAGGCCTCATGTGTGGCCATGAGTTTGGCAATTGATTGTCTAACTACACTATTTGTTGACCAATTTGAAGAAACAATTGAATTCCATACGGAAAAGTAAGACCAAACACTTCAAATATGGGACTATCCTGTGTAATTTATTTTTCAAGAGACTACCTGGGCTTTGACCCAAAGTGATATCAACCATCAGAAACCCACGCGATCCATGTATAGCACAATGGGATGATCCGATGAAGAGGATATGGGGCAGTGAGATCCCTAGGACTACCTGGGATGATGAGTTCTTCTTGTGGTGGGGAGAACAAGTAATCACCATAGAGGATTACCCTTATGCAGGTATGGACTTCAGGGCAGATCCAGATATGCCCCTACCACCCGTAGCTTCATGGGGAGTGATTGGTAAGAACACATTTAAATAATTTTTGATTATTTTATTTTTTGGATTTTTGATAAAAATATGAAATGAAAAAATATTTTTAATAGGAAAAAATACTTACAAAATTATCGACCATGTTACAGATGTTGGACCAGTTAGACCGTAGGGACTACCGAGGCACAGGCGCTGCAAAAGAGAGGCAGAGAATGTCACAGAATATATTGGGAGAGTCATCTATGCCATACAGAGGAAATTGAAGGGTCTGACTTGCGAAGTCCCTATGGTTGCGGTAGAAGATCTCCCTGAGGCTATGCAGAGATGTGTGGTTGGTGTACCACATGATTAGGTGTGACTATTCCACCATGGGGCTACTACCATAGTGTTCTTCCATGATGCTAATCTAGGATAGGGCCCACAGACATAGATTTTTAGGATGACTGGATGACTTGATATTTTTTTATGATGGACATGATCATGCATAAGCCCTAATTTTGTAGGACATAATTGTCCAATTTTGTATATTTTTGAACATATGAATCTTATTTATATATAGCGATTTTATGATGTGAATATCTCATATATACAATGATTATTGATGATTTTTTATATTTAATCTGATGAATGAATTATATGCCAATCGATTTTGTGAGTCCAAGTACACTAATAACGGACCAACACTAAGAGATATTTCTTTAGACAATAGATTGACCACAATAGTATATTCTGGCACATTTTTTGAAGCAGGGCCAATACATATTCCCCTTAAGACTAATAGCTGACCAGATTGATAGTAGATTACTGTTACCAGGATTAATCCCTCTTGCAAAAAAGAGCGATCTCCCTAGTACTCCAACGAGTAACTAGAAATAAAGATTCATTGAATATCTCTTTCTCTATATTATATGTACTTTAGATTATTACAATCATGAAATAAAGAGGACATGATCCTACCTTTCAATCGAAATGTTTGATGTAGCTTTTTTCCTTTCGCTCCAAAATAATTCCTCAATGTTGAGAATAACCTACAATCACAAACAACACAAAAGATCAAAGCACATGAAATACATAATAATCATAAATAATAATCCAACTTAGTGATCAAGGAGTCTAATTATTGATATGATTTCCATGCATTCAGAAACAAGGCAATGAGAAAAAGAGATCCATATGTATTATCATAAATTAGAAAGAGAAATCTTACAACCATATGCCTTGATGTTGTACAAATTTCTCCCGTGTGTCTGGGAAATCTTTTTCATTCAATATGATAAGCCTTCCTCTCTATAATGACCAACATGAAGTCATGGGCACAAAGGTGTAATATTCAATGTGTCAACAACAACTTACTAGCACAGAAACTATGAACTCTATGAAATCTCTTCGGCTTTGAATCTATACAAATCAATATCTATTCACATTGGTATCTAACCTTCAATCTGAAACTTAAAATCCATTTATAGAGAGTTTGAGGTAGTTTTAGATCCATTAAGAGAAGGATGGGTTCCTCCCATGAAGGGATTTGAGTTCCTTGGACCAAGGGATAAGCTCAATGAGTAGAGGGATAAAGTTCAAACTGGCGTGACTCTAGAGTCTTTCAGTTGGGAGAATATTCGACCAAATAGGCATCTAGAAGTTACTTTTTATTTTTAACTTATTTTCACAGGGGGTGTGCAAGTTTTAGTGGTGAATAGAATGACGATCACCATGAAAAATGGAAGAAGCATCACCGCATACATAGGAAAAGGCTATAAAAACTGCACATGCAATATTTTAAGGGTTTTACATAGCTTTTCTCCAATTTCCGAGACTTGATTCAAGAACATGAGTGTTTTTTACCTCTAAGGGAACATGATATGGATGGTGATAGACCCATAATGAAAGTCAAATGTCATGGTGACAAAATGACGTGTGACAGATTTCCCCCTAAACTGTGAAGTCTGAGAATTTTTTTCTAAAGAGTGAAGCGCTTTATAATTCCAAGGATTGGATAGGAGACACAAGTCGAAAACCTGTAAAAACATTCAATGAAAATATATATCATCAATGAGGTAGGCATTCCCATACTCAGAGAAAAATTAACTAAGTTTTCTGGTACACATATGATTTCAGTATTACACCAAAAAGTAGACACAGTATGGGCGCAACTATCTGTCATAAGAAGTCTACTGTATTATTTATAAATAAATCCTTGCAACCTCGATGGTGGAAACTATATCTAGGGCCTTGATATATGCTTCTCGAACTAGTACGAATCTATCCATGTGATTTATTGTGTCGATGTCGAACACGGAAGAAACCACTTAATTACCGGCCAATGATGAGAATTGTTTACAAGCATGAGAGAAACCACCAATAATGAAAATGGTTCTTGAAGTACTTCAGCACAATCTATGAAGTGTGAATAAATGATTTGCTATCGAACACTCATAGAATCATTCAATCGAAGCTCAATGATTATAATCTATCATCGAAGGTGAGAAACCTTCCATTAGGGCATGCAAATTCCAAGTTACTGATAGGATTCTAAATCAACTTTCTAGATAATGAGCTATTGTCGATAGAAAGTGATCCATCACAGGAAATCATACGACACAAAACCATTAGATCAAATTTTGAAGAAATTATTTACAAGGACTTACTCAGGGATGGTCAACGTGAATGTAGACAAATGTTTGCAATGAATGGTAAATTGAACTTTCTCTTAAACACATAACGACACTTTAAATGGCTTGGTAGCATTTGACTCAAAGATAATACATAGAAACCGGCTGAATACTTCCAATGTGGTTTGATTAACTGTAAGACAAAGGATTTCCCAACCTAGGTACAAGTTTGATAAAGTGTCGTGTTTAAGAGCGACATGCTTCTTTATAAAACAAGGACAATGAATGGATTCTTTTCCTCACTTCCCCCCCCACCATTACTAGCAAGTTACTCTTTATTTTTGTCAAGCTTGAGGAGGATAAAATTTTCTTGTTGTGTAAGCTCATCCTTCAGATGAGTCCATCTTAGTATTAAAAATGAACCCTAAGAAGGAGTGGTTCAGTCCTGTTGTGATCGAAAGGTCCTGTACTGTTTAATTTTAACGAGTCCAACATAGGATTAACTCGGTATTTTTCAGTTTGAGGGAGTTAGAAGAAAAACATAAGTAAACTCCATAGTGTTCTTTTTCGTAAATTTAGTCCCTCAAGTCCAAAAAAGGATAAAATAATGCAATAGAGAACTCTATTGACCATGCTTGGTCAACGTATACCTTTTTCGTAAATAGTCAATTTCAGTGTGTAAAAGGGGTAAAATTATACTGAATAGATGACTGTTCATTTACTTTAATGAGTTCAAATAGTCAATTACTCAGCAATATTTTCATGTTTAGAGAGTTTGAAAAGGGTTTAAAAGAGGACCTCAGGGTTTCACTTTTTTATATTTTTATAGAGCTCGAAAAAGTGATAAAAATCTACTCAATGTCAAAATGATTCCTTCCAAAAATAACATGTTTCCTTCACAAAAACTCAAAAAATTACAAACATCTACTCTCAAAATAGGAATTTTTTTTTGATTCTGACCTCTAAAGTAAAAATAAATAAAATCATATTATTTTATTCATTTAAAACTACAAAAAGAAGTTTAAACAAGTCATTTTCACCTTTTATTTTTCAGAGCAGTGAAGAAAGAGTTTTTGCCCTAAATATTCTGGAGCTGATATCAGCAGAACCGACCAACCATTTTGAGAACTGTTCATGCCAGGTATTCCACATCATGATTATCTTTGTTTTCATCCATTTAGTTTTTTATTTTAAGTTTTTAGGGAATTTTTAAGGGGAAACAAGGTTTTAAAATTTGCCCTCGGGTGTGCGCAGGTTTTCGTGGAGAAAACCACACACCTCGATGATTTTTTAATAGAAAAATCATCAGGCCGCCACAGGTTTTATGTGTATCTCATGCACAAAAACACACTGCGTACACACAAAACCTGCGCAAGTGCCGTGGGGTTTTGAAAAACATGTTTCTCTCCACAAAAATGGTTCAAAATTCTCCCAATTGATTTCTAATGATTAAATTGATGGTTTGTAGGTTGGTAATCATGTTGGAATGGCGAGAAAGAGAGAATGAAATTTTATACAATGAAGCCATAGATGATCCAGCAACAATTCGTACATTGAAAAATTGTGGCTTGTGTAAGTTATGGGTGATTCAAGGTATGAAATAACAGGTTGAGCTAATGATTTGGCTAGTGAATTCTTGGGATGTTCGAGATCAATGTTTCATCATTGGAGACCATAGGCTTGTGATCGAGCTAGAGGATATATATTTCCTCACTAGATTACCCTGCAGAGGGAGGGACATCTCCTTGTTTGGGACAAGACCATGTGGTCTTCCCACTACTTCTTACATGGCTCAATATTGTAGCCGAGATTCAAAGTTGAAGTATGGTTACATTGATATCAAAAATATTGTGCGACTAGACCTTAAGATCGATGCATTCACCATTACCATGTTGTGTGGGAGTGCAGCTCCACATGTGGCTACCAAATCACAAATGTAGACTGGCTTTGAATGTTATGGGGAAACAATTTTCAACTAGAGTGAAGGAGTGTTGGCTAACACGAAGGGTTAACTTACAAGAGCTAAGAATGGGAAGTTGAAAAAATTTGAATATGGAACCACTCTTGTGTCTTTCGCTTTAAAGAGGATCCCACTCCTCGCACCTCAACAATCTCCGATGGATCCCATAGGACTTAGGGAACCACTTATGTTGCATTGGGTAACATTCATGGCTCGCCTGGTGGTGATGGTGGTGTAGTGGTTTGATTTACTCCTCAGTTATTTATATGGCTTAGGAACCAGATCTTCATGATTGAAGATTTTCCTTATGCAGGGATGGATTTTAGAGGTGACCCTGACACATAAATTCCACTAGGGGCACAGTGGGATGCATCAGGTAAGAAAATAATTTTGAAGTTTTTTATGTTATATAATTTTTATTTGGTTTTCTATCATCCAATACTGATAAAATTTTTAAATGCAGATGTTAGTCCAACACGACCAACAGTGCTTCATCGCTTTATATAAGCGAGAGGCACAACCTATAGTATGCCCACCATAGAATGATGTGGCAGAGATCATTGTATAGCTAAAGCACAACCTAGAGAGGTTGAATATTGATGTTCCATAGATAGGGATAGATGATATATCTCTCAGGATTCAAATACATGTGACTAGTGTCCCAGGCCCATTCAGGAGATTTCTGCGCAGGGTGGCACATGCCATAGTTTTCTATCATGATCATCGTCATGGATAGTTGATAGTCGATATAGATTGAATTTTTTTTTTTAAATCAGTTTCTTTTAGATCATAAGGTGTTTGAAACCTATGATCATAGACAATGTAATATTTTTTGACACACAACTATTTAACCTAATGATATTACTATGTCCGATCTCTGAGTATCTTGTTCAATATGGATTAAATATTGTTTTGTTTTAATTTTAATGTTGTATATGTCTATTTAAAACTCGATTAGCTAATTCATTAGCCAATGTGTTTAAATTTTTTGAAATGTGTTGATATTCAATATAATCAAATTGTCTTTCCAAGAGACAAACCCTCAAAAACATTCTTAACAAAGCTGGATTTCTGATAGCGTAAACACCATTTAACTGTAATACAATGAGTTGAAATTCTAACCTAACAATCAAACGTCAAATACAAAATGTGATGGAATCAAATAATAGCTCAATGACTGTGCTATATTCTGCAATATTGTTCGTTGTATGACCGAGGCATATCCCATGAATAGAGACTAACTCATCGATGGGTGAATAGATAACCCATGTTGTGGAAGAGATGTTTTGTGCACTACAACATGAGCCATCAAAAAAACCAATCTAAGTTTGAAGGAATGTCGACATTTGCAATATCAAGAGTAATCAAGGTAAGCAGCAAAAGTAGCAAAAGTTGTTAAGAAAAAATAACTAATCCTAAGGAACACTTTTCTAATCTAAGGCACAGTATTCTAAAATTGTAACTAATGTACAAGGAGGATCTTCACACGAAGATTCATGCATAATATCTCTCGAGATAAATACCATTTTTGGTTTATCTAAAGAGACATCGTCATAATCAATTAATTCATAGGCTCCTCTTGCAAGCACGCGCTTAACAATATAGGGACCATGCCACATTGGTTCGAATTTACCAGTGCCTAGTTTTCCATGAGCTTGATCATATACTAGAACTAGGTCACCTTCTGAATATATGCAAGGGTTAACACCTTTATCATACTGATATTTAACACATTTTTTATGAGCCTTATCAGCTAATGCAGCGGCGCAACGAGTTTCATCTAATTGTGCTAGGTATAGAAAGTGTTTCTCCTCTTCAGAGGTAGCTGGTAATAATTCAATGGCTAATTTGAGTCAAAATTATTTCAAATTAAATGGGTAACACAAATTCCAACCCATAAAAAAGCTGAAAAGGAGTGAACCTTGTGGCAGTTTTTGTAGAGGTACGGTATGCCCATAATGTTGAAAAAAACATGGTATGCCAATTAGTTTTATGAGTTTCAACAATCTGTTTAATCATATCGGTTAAAACCTTTTTGAAGACCTCAACTTGACCATTAGCTTGTGGGTAATATGGTGTAAAATTATTGTGGCGTAGGCCAAGTTGATTAGAATTTTCAGTCATCATAATGTTTCGAAAATGGCTCCCATGGTCCGTAACGATAGCTTGAGGGACACCGAACCGAGCAATCACGTGATTGAATATGAAAATTGCTATATTTTTGTCGTCAGTTGGGAATGCATTAGGGGAATTTTGAGGTCTAAAATGGGCTTCCTAAGGAAATTATAAAAAAATATTGGAAATAACAAAATAAGATTTGATTACATCATCAAATTTTAGAGTGAAAAAAGAAAAAAACTACTTTTTCAACTCATATTTTGAACTTATCTCCCTAATGTTTTACTCAAATTTTGAGCAAGAATACTCATTGGATGAAAAATTTAATTCCCCATCGAATGAATACCCATGTTTCATACTTTTGATGGACCGTACTACATGAAAAATGAGAAATACATTAAAAACATGATTGCAATCATGTATTTTCATGTATTTCTCATTTTTCTTGTAGCAGGGTCCATGAAAAGTGTGAAACATGGGCACTCCTTGGATGAGGAATTAAATTTTGTATCCAACAAGTACTCCCACTGAAAATTTGAGTAAACACTTAAGGATATAAGCTGAAAATACAAGTTGACAAAGTAGTTTTATTATTTTATTATTTTTTATTATTTTTACTTTTTTACTCCAAAAATGGTGAATCATCCCCCATGGTTGACATCATCATCTTTAATCCTATTGGTTCTCATAAATTTTATTTTGGTTGTACATTTTTCTTAGGAGGCCCATTTTAGACCTCAAAATTCCCTTAATTTAGGCATCACCTCGGCCCATTCGGTAAAGTAATCTATGACGAGAATAATATATCCATGGCCCCCAACCGTGTGAGGGTTACATATGATAAAATCTATGCCCTAATTGGTGAAAGGAATGATAGCAATGATTTGGTAAAGAAAAACTAGAGGTGCACACATATTTCGATAAAAAATCTCGCAATTATGGCATTTTCTAACCACGAGAATACAGTCTTTGCATAAAGATGACCAAAAATAGCCAGTGCCAAATATCTTTTGGGCTATGGAAAACCTAAAAATATGACCACCACATGCTCCTGAATAGCAATCATTCAAAACCCTTTTGGCTTCTTCATGATTTATACAACATCGAAAAACAGAATTGGCACCATGACGATAAAGAGTGTCGCCAACAATATTGTATTGTTGAGATTGGTATCGAATCCTCCGTCGATATGATCATGAAATATTTGGTTGAAAGGTTTGGGTCTGGAGATATATAATGATATCCCCAAACCAAGGATCTAAAGTATTGATTAGAAATAGAGATTCATTAGTGAGATGATTTTCTGGCACTATTTCAGCTTCAGCATTGGGAAAATCACACATAAGTTCAACAAATACCAGTGATTTCTTAGATTTGGATTTATCGAACTCTAATCAAACTCTTGCAGGATAACGATCCATTTGGATTATTTTCCCCCTAGCAATTGTTTCGTCAAAATATACGTAATTAGGTTGCAATTAGATATCACTCTGGTTTTGCGTAACAATATGTAATGATGGAAACGTTGGACAACTTGAACAACTTCCAAGGTCAATTTCTCCACATGTGAATACTTTATTTCCACCAGGCTTAGATTTCGACTTAGGTAATAAATTGCATGTTCATTTTTGGAATCATCCTCTTGAACTAGAACCATTCCAATCATAGAATCAGATGCAGCCAAATACAAAAGGTAATCTCGGTGGTAATTAGGTGGATGCAATAATGGTGCATGGGTCAACATGTGTTTAAGTGCATCAAAATATTTATTGGAAATCTCATACCAAATGAATGGAACTTCTTGTTTCACCAACTGGGTAAAACCTTTCGTTAACTCTGCATAGTTCGGGATAAAACGACGCAGAAAGTTTGCTTTCCCCTACAAACTTTGGAGTTGTCGAAGAGTGGAAAGAGGAGGTAGATTAACTTTAGCCTCAACGCCAGAAGAAAAAAGGACATTGGTGAGGGTCATGCTTGTGACAGACCTTTAAGGTCCGTCACCAATGTCACATATGGTGAGGATCCTTAAAAAAACATTGTTGTAAGTGCATATAATGACAATACTTTAAGGTTTGTCACCAAAGCCACTTTCATTGACACTTTTGGTGACATTTGTTAAAGGCCCGTCACTAATTCTCTATTTGGTGACACTTCTAGTGATGGTATTTTATTGACCCTCACTAATGCTCTTTTTTCTTACTTTTGGTGACGGTAAAAAAATGTTCATCACCATTGATCATTCCAATGAATTTTTGATGACACTATGTGCATGTTACTATAATTTTTGTCAAAAGATAATGATTTAAGACCATTGTTGTGGAGTCATTTTCATTATCTGTCCAATTCCATAAAGTGGTTAGAGTCATTCAATTCTTTAAGAAGTAATTAGTGTGCATCATTTCCCTCAAGTGATGAGAATATATATTTCCTATGAGTTAATACACGATTAATATTTATCAGGTTTATTTTCTGGTGGGTTGATTGCAGGCATTATGGATAATCTTCCAAACTTCGAGATTACCTCTTCAATTCCGACTGAAAATTCTCTTTTAGACTTCTTCAAAGTCTCAATCATCCAGCGCAAACTAAACTGCTTTGCTGTTTAGTTCCCTTATACCTTTAATTCAATTTTGTCAGAATATAACAACCTTTTATTAACGCAAAGAACCCAAAGGGCATTCAACTTTAACTTATAACATATCGCATCCAAAAATTCCTTTAATTATTGCACATCTATTTATGCAATACTCGTCGGATTTCCAACACATTGGACGATTACGATCTTGTAGATGTCAAAACTCTGCTTAATAATTCATCGAGTCTGGTTGAAAGGTTAAACCCCGCACAGAGAAAAAATGTGATGGACGTTGGATTGCAAATCAATGGTTATCGCTTTCCTCTCTGGTTTTCCTCATGAAATTTCTATTCGGACTCCATACATTTTTAGAATTTAGATTAAATACACACAATCTCACAGTTTAACACACACAGAATCAATTTAAACAAAGCTTGATCATAAATCATCAACTCATAAATTTTGAAGGATAGCTAGAACCCTTTAGGATTTGACATTCACATGTAATTTCATAGAGATACAGAGGAATTTAAAAAATCCTCAATTCAATGGTTCCACGGTCAAAATCCTCTTTCACACTATCTAAACTTACATAAATAGTGTCCATACAATTATTCATATCTGATTCAAAGGATCTAATTTGTCCAATTTTGGATAAAATCCCTTTGCACGATATTCTCCCTAAAAATATCAACTAAAAAATAAATACATTGAACTAATTACAAAGAAGTTCCAATCCCTAAGGAATAGTTCAAATCCTATCTACCAAAATAGCAAATTGACAGCTAAAGGAGCCCACTCCTTTGCTTGTAAACTCTTTTTGTGTTTTTGGAATAAAATTGAAGTCTTTGATCTCAAAGCCTCATGCTCTTGCATCAAAATCCCGAGGACAAAATTCTTCATGGGCTCTTGTCCATGAGTTTCCCTACAGAACTGCCCAATTTCTATAACATGGTTTCTGTCATCCAAGTAGCCTTTGCAATTGGTTGATCTTTCCACTTGACCAAATACTAAAAATACTCCCGTCCTCTTGTCTTCATAGACAATTTTTTGTCTAAAATATTCTCTAGCTGAAATGTCTTTGTTGTGGGTAATTGTTTCAACCAATCAATTTGTTCCTTGCCTTCAGCTATATCATCCGTGTCTCTGCCTTCATACCTGTACAAATCAGGAACATTGAAAATTGGAGATATTCCAATGTTAGGGGGTAATTCAATTTCATGTGCATTTGCAGAAAATTTTCTCAATACTTTGCATGGTCCAATTTTCTTAAATTTCAACTGGTTATATGCCCTTTTAGGAAATCTTTCCTTTCTCAGGTGTGCTAGGACAAAATCTCCAACTTCAAAGTTAATTTCTCTCTTCTTTGAATCTTCTCTACTTTTTTACTTGATGTTGCCGTCTTGTAACTGTTGTTTTACATGGTCATGTATTGCTTGAATTTCTGAAGAAAAATCTTCTCCTTTAGTGCTTCTCATCTCTGCTTTTCCCAAATTTCTTAGTTCATACACTCCTGTTGGGTGCATTCCATAAACTATATGAAATGGACTCTAACTTGTACTCCTGTTAGGAGAGTTATTATAAGCATATTTAGCCTTTTCCAAAATCTGATCCCACCATTTAGGATGTTCACCTACAAGGCTTCTCAAAAGATTACCCAAGATTTTGTTCACCACCTCAGTTTGTCCATTAGTCTGAAGGTGATAAGCTGAGCTGAAACTCAGTTTAGTACCAAAATTTTTCCACAATGTCCTCCAAAAATGACCAACAAATCTGGTATCCCTATCAGAGATAATGCTTTTAGGTAACCCATGCAACCTTACAATCTCTTTGAAAAACAAATTAGCAACATGAGTAGCATCACTGGTTTTATAACATGGAATAAAATGTGCCATTTTATAAAATATGTCAACTACAACATAAATTGCATCATTCCCTCTCTGTGTTTTAGGTAAACCCAAAACAATATCCATACTTACCATATCCCAAGGTCTATCTAGAATAGGTAATGGAACATACAAACCTGTGTATTGAATCCTTCCTTTTGCATACTAACAAACTTTATAATTTCGCACATACTTCTCCACTTTAGACCTTATCTTTGGCCAAAAATAAAAATGACTCAGTTGTTCATAAGTCTTTTCTGCACCAAATTTTCCACCAAGTCCACCGCTTTGTTTCTCCTTAATTAAATTTTCTCTCATAGAACAATTTGTATGCACAACTGATTTGTTTTAAAAATAAAACCTTCTTGCAAGAAAAAGTCTAGCCACTTACTTCTGTCCAAAAAAACAATATTATTGCATGCTTCAAATGCCTCTTTAAAATACAAATCTATCTTATACAATTCTTTAAGAAAATCAAAACCCAACACTTGAATTTGAATTTCTTGAACTAAAATGATTTTTCTACTTAAGGCATCTGCTACTTTGTTTGCTTGGCCATTTATATGTTTCAATACAAAGTTTCAACTTTGAAGATATTCTACCCATTTTGCATGTTTTTTATTTAGTTTTGGCTATTGCATAATGTATTGCAATGCATGATTGTCTGAATAAAGTACAAGCTCTTTAGACATCAAGTAATGTTTCCACTTCTTTAATGACTGCACAACTGCATAAAATTCCTTGTCATAAGAAGAATATTTCCTTCTTGTCTCATTTAGTTTTTCACTGAAATAAGCTACAGGTCTGTCTTCTTGACTTAACACAGCTCCAACAACTTCCCCAATGGCATCACATTTCACTTGAAAAGGTTTGTTAAAATCGAGCAAAACTAAGATGGGTTTTTCTGTTATCTTTTGTTTCAACAACTGAAAATTTTTCTCTGCTTCATCAGTCCATCTAAATGGTTGTTTGTCCTTCTATGATTGCCTTTATCTTCTCTGGATCCATTTTCAATCCATCAACAAAAACAACAAAGACTAAATATATCAATTCTTCTTTCATGAATGAACAATTTTTAAAATTTATCAGCAACTTTTCTTGATGTTACTTCCTTAAGACATAATTCAGATGTCTCGTGTTCTTATTTAGATTTTTTGTAAATTAATATATCATCCAGATATACTATTACAAATCTACCGATAAATTCTTTTAGTACTTCATTCATAAGCCTCATAAATGTACTAGGAGCATTTGATAATCCAAATGGCATTACCATTCATTCATACAATCCTTCATTTGTTTTAAAGGTTGTTTTCCATTCCTCTCCTTCCCTTATCCTAATTTGATGATAGCCACTCTTTAAATCCAATTTTGTAAAATATCTTGCCCCACTTAAACAATCCATCAAATCTTCAATTCTAGGTAAAGGAAATCTATACATGATTGTTATTTTGTTGATTTCTCTTGAGTTAGTGCACACTCTCCAGCCTCCATTTTTTTTGGACTCAACACTGTTGGCACTGCACAAGGACTCAAACTCTCTCTGATCAGTTCTTTATCTAACAGTTACTGCACTTGCTTCCTAATTTCTTCATTTTCTATGGGATTCATCATGTATGTTTCTTTATTTGGAAAATTTTCTCCTGGAATCAAATCTATATGATGGCTGATGTTTCTAATATGTGGTAATTCATCAGGAAAATAATCTACAATGATATCACAATAATTTTCCAGCATATCTTGAATTTCAATTGGTAAATCAAAAATTTTAGTGGAAGTAATTACTACCTTGGGTTTGCAAATTAATGCAAATTTTACCTCATCATCTTCAATCTGCTACAGATATTATTTTCCACTCAGTAGTAAAGATTTTGGATTAGGTCTTCTTGATGCATCTTCCTCTTCTATAGGCAACAATTTATGATTGACACCATCTTTACAAAACTTGTGTGTGTTCTTTTTCCCATCATGCATATCTCCTCTGTCTTATTTCCAAGGTCTACCCAGAAATATGTGACATACATCCATAGGCATCACATCACAAATATTTTTTTCTTTGTAGCTGCCCAACTGGAATTCCACTTCACACTGTTCATTCACTAGCAGCTAATGTCCTTTCTAAAGCCATGACACCTTGTAGGGTGTTGGATGTTTATTTATCTTCAATTTCAATTTCTCCACACCTATGTAGAGACTAAATTATCAGTGCTGCCACTATCAATTACCATTTGACAACATTTTCCTTGAACTTTGCACATGGTTCTAAACAAATTCTTTCTCTGTGTTGGTTCAACAAATTCCTTTGTTGGTTTTAACAAAACTTTGTTAACTACCAGATATTATCCTTTCTCTGGTATATTCTCTGCTTCTGGCACCTTTTCTACTTCCTCTTCACTCTGAGCAACAATTACATTTCTATGATTTGTCCCCACATTCTATGGGCATTCATAAGCTCTGTGTCCCAGCTTATTACATCTATAACATATGATTTCTCTTCCTCTGCCTCTGCCTCCTCTTCTCTAGAAAAAATCCTTCTGCCACTTGCATCACCTTCTGTGGGTGTATGCTGACTTGAGCTACTTCTAGCTCCCTCTCTAGGTGCTGTAGATCTTCCTATACCACCTTGACTTCCCATTCCTCGGAAGGTACCTCTACCTCTGGCAGATTATTTCCTCATGAGTTTTTATTCAGCCTTCAAGGCTATCTGATAAGCCACTTCCATTGTTTTAGGAGACAAAAAACTTATCTCATCTTGTATCTCCATTCTGAGACCATTAATATATATTGCAATATTTTCTACTGTATCTTGAATTTGTCCTGCTCTTATGCTCACTTTGTAAAATTCCTCTGTATATTCTTTTACTGTCATTGACCTCTGTTTAGGATTCTGCATCTGTCTAAGTAATGAAATTTGATAATCACTTGGAAAAAACTTACCTCTCAACTTTGCCACCATCCTGTTCCAATTCTTTATTGGTTGCTTACCAAATCTCCTTCTTTATGCTCACACTCCATCCCACCAAAGTGCTGCATGTCCTTTCAATTTTGTGACAACAAATTTCACTCTTTTTCCTTCTTCCATTTATTCATAATCAAAGAAATTATCCATGTCATTAACCCAATATATCAACTCCTCTGGATTTAAGCCTCTTGTAAAAACTGAAAATTCAAGTCTGGGTTTAGATGTGGATCCCAACACTTATTTAAAAAATCTCATTTCAGGAGTAACTTCTACAGGTTCTTCCTCTTCCGCAGATTCAAATTTAGGCTCATTGACATCTCCAACATCTGCATCTCTTTGATTTCCCATTTCCACTGCTTCTAATCTAGTTTGCATCTGTTGCATAACTTCCAACACTTCAGCATTTGAAAGTGGTCTTCCTCTTCTTCGACCAACACCACCTCCTCTTCTAACGCTCTAAGCCATGTTGGATTTATTTTCCAAATCTTTGTGATCTTGCTTAGTGTCTAAAGGTTGCTCTGATACCAAAAATGGTGGGTTTATTGTAGGCATTATGGATAATCTTCCAAACTTCGAGATTACCTCTTCAGTTCCGGGTGAAAATTCTCTTTTAGACTTCTTTGAAGTCTCAGTCATCCAACACAAACTAAACTTGTTTAATGTTTAGTTTCCTTCTGCCTTTAATTCAATTTTTTCAGAATATTAAAACCTTTTATTAATGCATGGAACCCAAAAGGCATTCAAATTTAACTTATGACATATCACATACAAAAATTCCATTAATTCTTGCACATATATTTATGCGATATCCGTCGGATTTCCAACAGATTGGACAATTATGATCTCGCAGAAATCAAAACTCTGCTTAATAATTCATCGGGTCCAGTTGAAAGGTTAAACCACACATAGAGAAATGATGCAATAGCCATTGGATCCTAGATCAATGGTTGCCACTTTCCTTTATGGTTTTCCTCACAAAATTTCTATTCAGACTCCATACACTTTCAGAATTTAGATTAAATACACACAATCTCATAGTTTAACACACACATAATCAATTTAAACAAATCTCGATCAGAAATTATCAACTCAGAAATTTCGAAGGATAATTGAAACCCTCTGGGATTTGACATTCACATGTAATTTCATAGAGATACAGAGGAATTTAAAAAAATTGCAATTCAATTTTTCCACATTCAAAATCCTCTTTAACACTGTCTAAAATTACATAAATAGTGTCTATACAGTTATTCAGATCTGATTCAAAGGATCGAATTTGTCCAATTTTGGATAAAATCCCTTTGCATGATATTCTCCCTAAAAATATCAACTAAAAACTAAATACATTGAACTAATTACAAAGCAGTTCCAATGCCTAAGGAATAGTTCAAATCCTATCTACCTAAACAATAAATTGATAGCTAAAGGAACCCACTCCTTTGCTTGTAAACTTTTTTTGTGTTTTTGGAATAAAATTGAAGTCTTTTATCTTGAATCCTTATGCTCTTGCATCATTTTCACTACTAGGAGAAGACCCTCTAGGATATGTTTTTGAGGAACCCCTTATAAAAATACCCTAGACATCCATTTGTAGCGGAGGTTACTAGAGGAGGTTGGCAGGTGGAGGTTTTTGCGGATGTTTTTCTTCCAGTGTGATCCTAAACTACACCAGTGTGTTCAACTAGAGAAAGCATCGGTGTGTACAAAACATTGGCACACCATGACACCGTGCGCTCGGTACAAACCTTCCCAATGCATCTTATTACTGTAGCACATCGGTGCTTTACAAATATTTCACACTAGTGCATCCTAAAACCCCGTTCCAACACTGAAACATCCTGGTGTGGTTTTAAGAAACTGCAATGGTGCACCTATAAAAACACGCGCACCAGAACAGGGTTAAACAAAAAGAAATTACTGCAAAAAATCCACATTTTTCACTTTTCAGTGCTCCAGACATCTCGAGCACTGGTGCAACGTTACCTTGTGTGAGGTGCCCTGCCATCAGTGCTCCCATTTCAAGCACTATTGATGTCCATTGCCCACCATCTCCATTTTGAATTTTTCAAAACGGTGGTCAAATTTAGTTTTTCAAATTCTACAGCCAATATACCACCTCGACAGCCAAATGTATAGGTATTTTCCTTTTTTTCCATAATCAAACCTTTTAGCAGATTATTTTTGTAAAATACCTTAAAATTCACCTTATTTAAAAATATATATATATATAATTTCCCACGCAGGGCGCTCGAGCCATTTGGCTTGCACCGCCACCGGTGCTAACGGTATCCGCACTGGTTTCGGGGCAGTACCGAAACGACACATCGTGATTTTTTAAAATTAAAAAAAGTGCAGTGCAGTCGCTTACTCGACCGCACCATTGACCATGTCGAATTGCGGGAATGTGGTGTGTTGATGGAAATATCTGCCTCGGGCTAGGTAATTTTGTCAGCACACCACATTTCGACAATTCGACATGGTCAACAGTGCAGCTGGATAAACAACCACACTGTTGACTATGTAGTGATGTCAAGAGGGCGGTGCGATTCCTAAACTATATGCCCCAGGGTGTATATTTTGGTCAATGCACTGCCCTCCCGACACTGGTACATAGTCAGTGGAGTCGTCTGTTATACCACCACACCGTTGACCTTGTAATAATGCCAGGAGGGCGGTGAGCTGAAAATTTGCAGGTGCACCACCTCTGGTGTGCTAAAAGTTTTCTGGTGCACTGTCGCTAGTGCACGACAAAAAAAGACGCACCGTTATCAGCACATGCCTATTTTTTGTGGCGCGCTGACTGTTTTTTTTTTTCAAAAAAAAATTGTGTATGTATATTCCTAAATACATGTCTCATTTAATAAAAAAAAATTATTTAATATGTCAATCATTCAGCGATGTGAAAGGAGAGAAGAGAGGGAACACAAATAGCAATAGGTGGACTAGTATAACATTGTTTTCCTGTGGGAGGCACAAGAGAGGGAGATAGATACATACCCTCGCCCTATTACTGTAGCTACCCATGGGCTCCTAAGACAGGTAGGCCTCCTCAAGTTCTGTGAGGAGGCTACCTCCCTAAAGGGCCATCGTGTTTTTCTGCGACATCTTATCTGCAGGTGGAATGCCCACCTACAGGTTTTTCGGGTTGGTCCTAACCAGTGGTACACACCCACTAAGGAAGACATATATTTGATTACTGGCCTATCAAGGAGAGGGGTGGATTTTCCCTCATTCACAGATGTCGCCATTGGTTATGTAGCAAGGAGTCAGTTGGTGTACTCCCAGAGATACATTAGTGTGGATATCCCATCTCCTTCAGATTTTTAGGTCTCCAGAGGTCAGTTGTGTATTGCTTCATTTGGTGGAGAGGAGGTGAGGTGCCTCTCACTACTAATTACGACCATTTCACACAACACCAGCGATGACAAACACATTATTTCCCGCTTCTATTTTATGTTGATTATTTATTAAAGGAGCCACAACTTGTGAGTTGGTTTGCCATTTTTTGTGGTAGTTTTATACCGCTTTAGATAGATGTAGTGCTCAAGCACAAGGGAGGGTGAACTTCCTTTTTTCTTAAGAGCTATTTTTTTTTGTTTTTGGAGAGGTTTCCAGAGACGAGGCCTAATTTTATTTGGTAGCCTCGTAGGCTGATGCTCCATGTAAGGATGCAGATGCAGGGATAGATGATGCCCAAGAAGAGCGAGTCAGAGTTTTCCGCGAGGATATCGCATGATGCACTGGAGTTGCTAGCCAATGTTGATAAGCATCCCTTCGTTCTAGTACCCTGCCCGTATGCTGGTTTGGATTGGCGAGGGCGTGCTAAAAGGATGATAGAGGTAATATTAATATTTTATTTAAATTTATTCTAACATGTTCTTTAACTTGTTTTTATTAAATTGTTTAATGAAATTTTCTAATTATTGTTGTGTACTTATATATATTTTGCAGACATTGGGTCATTTGATAGCGATGAGATTCCAGTGCCACCAAATGATCTAGGTGTAGATCCTGATGATGATCAGGATATGGTAGATGTCAAGGATCAGGCTGGTGTAGATAGACCTAGTCCTCATGGTGCGTCAGTACCACCTTTTGCTAGGCGTAGGCCTGATAGTAGATTGAGGATGGAGTTGGGAGACCAAACTTGTGTACTGTTTGTACATGTGGGAGTCAGGCCTGCCACTATGAGAGATATACAGGGTGATGCTAGGCTGGTACAGATGTGGAGAGGCATGCCGCATGACATGTTCACCCTGATGCGACATGTCGTAGGAGCTGCAAGCTTAGTTACGTAGTTGAGGAGGGCCCTTCGACGTAGGCATGGCCGAGATGCAGTACATCGACACTCTCCAAGAAATGACACATCATCTGATCATCACAATCAGGGGAGTGATCATCGTTCACCTCGTGCTATATATGAGTAGCCTGCAGCATCAACCAACAGTCACGATGGAGGGCAAGTTGGGCCATCGACCACGTCGAGTTAGCAGCCTGCAACATCTAGCAGTACTCATAATCATAAGCACGCTGGACCATCGACCATGTCGAGTCATCATGATGAGAAACCGACAGTTGATACTGATCAGAATAAGGCACCACTAGATCAACATGCACGTGATGATCGTGATGTATTTGAGCTTGTCGAAGCCGCGTCATTGACTAAGCAGACTTAGACTAGTACTATTATTGATGATGTACCACCAGCTGATATTTAACATTTATATTACAGTTGTATATTTTGAAATTATATATATATATATATATATATATATATATATATGGTCCATATATTTTATGGTCAAGTGGCACTTGTACTTAATTTACATGTTGGTGATCATCATGATGTGTATATTGCTATGTCATGTTAGATATGTTCATTTAATGTGCACCTAGCAGATATATGTTTATGTGATAGAAGTTATTTGACATGAGATGTATATTTGATGTTTGTGTTCTGATGATGTTATACAATGCTAATTTTGTTTTGTTAGATGATCATGATCACAATGATTAGATGATGTTAGCAAATTTGAATGTGTTTTTTAGTCGAATATGATGTTTTTACGATAGTTATCATGATTGTGATGTTTATTTAATTTAATATTAAATGATCGTGATATTATTAAATATTATGTCGTGATTCTAATTGAAATTTTAATTTTAATTGTATGTAAAACTGTAAAATTGTAATTGTAATTGTATATATGTAAAATTGTAAAATTGTAATTGTAATTGTAATTGTATGTAAAATTATAAAATTGTAATTGTATTTGTAATTGTTATTTTAATTGTAATTGTATGTAAAATATTTGTAAAATTTTAATTGTAATTGTAATATTTAATTTATTGTGAAATGATTGTAATTGTAATTTTAATTGTAATTGTATATATGTAAAATTGTAAAATTGTAATTCTAATTGTATGTCAAATTCTAAAATTGTAATTGCATTTGTATTTGTAATTTTAATTGTAATTGTAATATTTAATTTATTGTGAAATGATTGTAATGGTAATTGTAATTGTAAAATTTTAATTGTAATTGTAATTATAAAATTCTAAAATTGTAATTGTAATGGTATATATGTAAAATTGTAAAATTGTAATTGTAATTGTATGTAAAATTCTAAAATTGTAATTGTAATTATACGTGAAATTGTAAAATTGTAATTGTAATTCTAATTGTATGTAAAATATTTGTAAAATTTTAATTGTATTACTTTGAAATGATTGTAATTGTAAACTTTTAATTGTAATTGAAATTGTATGTAATTGTGAAATTGTAATTGTAATTATAATTATAATTGTAACTTTAATTGTAATTGTATTTAAAATATTTGTAAAATTTTAATTGTATTAATGTGAAATGATTTTATTAAAATTTTTAAATTTGTAAATTTATAAAATTGTAAATAATTGTAAAATAATAAATCTAGAATAATATGATTTTTTGTAACATAATAAAGTTTATAAAATAATGCAAATAAATTCATGTACATTAGAATTATCATTATTTTATTATGATCTTACATACAAAAAAAAGAACTTTATATGGTACACCATTGTTTTTGAGATCAACATAATTGCAAATTATCAAGTGAAATATTGGTTTTAACATTAACACAATGCAAATTACAAATTAATTCAAAATATATAATATAATGTTTCGAAAAAAAGAGTCTTATAAGTTATAAGGTAATTAAGTCCTCTTCTTTATAAAAACCCATCTTAAAAAATATAAATATTGATGAAATAACACATGTACCATGTCACTCTCAGTTCTCATGATCACCCTCATTATCTTTCAGCTTTCATGGCATGATAACACTATTGTTCTCAAAAATATGTTTTGATCTAGGGTCATGTCTCAATACGAACCACCAATCCCTATCCAACACATCTAGGTAAAAAAACACCTGGTTGTAGTGTTTGGGGAAAACATAGGGCTCCTTAGCTTCATCCCACATCTTTCTAGAGTTGATACATATCAGCCTACTATTGCGATCTTCCTTTACATTATTCGATCAAAGGTGTCCCCCCACTTGTACCTAAAAATAACACACCAGAAAGAAGCTAAGGAAGCGGTTGTCTATTTTCATCTACCAAATGCGCCTTGCGGTACACTGCTCTTGATGAGATCTTTCGAAGTTTTGGATCTGTTTGAATATTTTGTGCATTTGAACTCGATTCTAAATCATGAACCTGCAAATTTGTATACATTATAAATTTTATTAAGCTGATTGACATGGATAGAAAACAAAAATTCAATTAGATAATGAAAATATAAATAAAATATGAAGTAAATATTATGTCTTGAGATGTATAGGGAGAACACTACGATGGAATTTGAGAAATATTATGGAACGAGTTGGATTTTGAAGAATTGTCCATTCGATATAATTATGATATTTTCTCCCTGCATTTGAGCAAAATCAAAAATAAATTTTAGTGCACACACCTAAAAGTAATTTTGGTGCCTTAAAAATGGACTTACTATTATCAGTGCTTATGTACAGATAACCACACCGGTGCATTTTAGTTACTGCACATTTGTGCTGTGTTATTAAGTGATGCACTAGTGCGGTGTTATTAATTGACGCATTGGTGACGAAAAACCACAAATAAAAAAGTGCAACATTATTTTAAAAGTGGTAAATTGAAAAATGGGCACAAAAATATTTTCAAAAATCTAATTTCATAAAACAATTCTTTAAGTAATAAACACTTTTTATTATTCACTATTTTTGCAAAAAATTTTAGCTAGAGATTTGCACGAGACATACCTAGAGCAAGAGAGAACGAGAGCACTGTGGAGCAATGAAATACACTCAAACAAAACTATTCAGACAATTAGAATTCCAAACCTCTGGTGATTCAAACCTTGTAGCGTAGAATTTCAAACGATCTTGATTAAATTTTATTGTGTTTTTTTACATTTCTTGCAGTATTTTTTACGCAGTAAGTAAGAAAATTAAATGTGTTGTTCATCTTTAGGAAAAAAAATAAAATAAATAAAATAAACAATATATATATATATATATATATATATATATATATATATATATATATATATATATATAATTCATTTTACCCTAAACCCTTCATTCTTTTTGTTTCTGCCCTTACTTCTTCTTGTTTCTGTGATTTCAGAATGAGGGATTTTCATTTTATATTTATAGGGTTTTTATTGCTATATATATAGGCCTATGACATCTAACCCATGGGATGGCTTTCATAGTCAGATCCCAATCCATGTTGGCCCTTGTGTGAATTTTTAAAAAACTGAATTATTTTAATCGGTGTGCCCTGTGTAACCTAGCGCACCAGTGCGCCCTGCGTAACCTAGTGCACCAGTGCTTTGACTTATCATAGCACACTGTCGACATACAGTTTTATAAGAAAATAAAAAACAGATAATATATTTTTTTAATCTGTGCGCTATATGTAAAATAGGGTATCGGTGCGCTATTTCATTATAGCGCACCGCACACGTACTGTTTGGAAAAAACAATTTTTTATTTTCGTGTTAACAAGTGTACCATGTAAAATTAATGCATTAGGTCTCCTTGTTGACAGAGAGCACCTTATGGTGGTTCCCTGTTTGCGCGGGGCATTTATAAGAATAGGCCGCACTGCCCCCTCCTCGACACCATATGCTACAAAAGCTAACACTAGACGATTTATTATTATTTTTTTTTGTGTTATCGGTGCAGTGGTTAACATATCATGCACCAGTGCTCCTTGTTGACATAGAGCACCGTACGGTGTTTTATAATATTTTTGCGGTGTGTTTATAAGAACATGATGCACCAACGTCGATTCGTACACCATGAAAAGTGCACTGGTTTCCAGATATATTTTTTTTACCTGAAAATTCGATGATTTATTTATAAAATATATTAATGAATGATATGGTACAGGTTTCATATTGATAAAGAAATGGCTGACAAGAGATCAAGTAACAAAAATACTGATAACACATCAAGAAAAGCAAAAAAGGCAAGTTCTTTGTTAATTATTTACAAACAAAATTATTTTTAAACTATATGTAAGTTTAACTAATACATATTGTTTATTGTGTATCACGCAGAGCCACAAAATGGTGAAGATCAATAATATTATTTCTAATTTAGTTCCAGAAGAACGTAAAAGCTTGATGGAAAAATTGCAAAAGAATGAATAAGGTGAATGAAAAAATATGATCGATCCAATATGATTTTCTTTCTTTTTAAATTTTCATTAATAATATAATTAAAATTATCAGATAACATGTTTCAAACAATATATTAATTCACATTATATGTTAAATGTTTGACAAGGACCAACAACTCAGAAAAGGAATGTTGTTCTAAGAAAAGAAAAAAAATAGAACATGCAAATGAAAATGAATTGCTCTTTAACTCATTTGGAGTAGTATTGGAGGTTAATGAAAGTCAGAAAAACTTTTACAAAAGTTTGAGGGATATAGTGGAAAGAATGTATAGATGTTCTTTCCACTTGCAATACAAAAATCAATCCAATGATTCCAAAAACCAAATTTTATCTAAACTACAGGAAGATTTTCCAGAGAATTGGTCAATGAGACATGTCATACCTTTAATAAAAAAAACGTAGAACAACAAAAAATAAGGAATGAAAAATTAATATTCATTTAAATGTTTTTCCAGAATTATTTATAAATATATCATTTATAAATATCACTTTTGTTATATTTACTTTCATATATCAATATAAAAATTAAATATTTTATTGTCATGTTACATTTTCAGGAAGATTATGAAAATCTCAAAAGATGAGTGAGATGATATTAGAAATATGCCAGTAGGAATATCCAAAAAGGTTTACAAGGAGATGGTCAAAGAAATGGAAAAAATTTCATCGCAGGAGGAGCCATCTCAACAACAACGTCCTTCAAATGTAATATTTAATCATTGAATTTTTCGATCATTAGGTACAATAAATGAAAATTTTAGCATTAAATATTAATTATCAAGTATTTTATTCCAAAAAAGAAAATAAAATGGAGCCCATTTAGCACATAAAATAGGACGACAAAGAAGAAAAGGGTTGATATCTAAGTTTGTGAGTAATTGTTTCTTATAACAACTAAACTAGATTTCATTTTTGTATATTTTAAGTTATTTTACAACAATCATCATTGAATTTCTTCAAACATGTGCTAACATACAAAGAAGAACCATTAGACAAATTGATTGACATTGGGTTAAATATGGGCCATGAGTATATGTTGGCATATCAGAAATTAATTGTGGAATTTGTAAGCATCTATAGATCTTGTTTTACTTAGCTTCGTCTATAATTGGTAGAGCAAAAAAAATATTTTATATTAAATATATGATTTGTTATGGGGTATAAAACTTGTAGGAAAAAAAGTATGGAACTGCACCAACAGATGAAATATTGAAAGATAGCATGAAATTAGGTTTTGAAAGAATGTGTATAGTTCATGAGTCAATTGTTGCTATGCTACGTCATATATTTTCGATTTACAATGATATATATTATTTAATATTGCAATTTTCATTATTCCCACCAATGTATATACACCCATTACAGTTTGTTTTTATGTTTGTAGATGGAAGGCGAAGAAGAAGAAAAAAATCAACACCGTGAACAAAACATTCCTCATAATAACCCAAGTCATAGAAGTAGCTCGAGCAGTGACAACAGTTCAAGCGAAGAATGATGATCATTATGTTTGGATATCAAAGCAAGGCATTACATTTTTTGAAATATTTGTCTGTGAAATTAGACATTTTGTTTAATGTAATGGACATAGTGTCCCAATTGAAATACAAAGGGATACGAATAACTGTCCCATTTTGTATGACAAAGACTGTCTTATATATATATATATATATATATTTTTTTTTTTTAATTTATTATACTGTGTTCTCCATTGTCGCTGTGAAATGTAACACCATTGATCAAATTTATGGATGATTAAATATTATAATGAAGAGATGTGAAATTTGATGATATGATATAACAAATTAATCCAAACATCACATTCAAATGCACTAATAAAAATTTAATTGATATGAATACTGTTATAAGATATGTGTTGTCTTTTGATGAATAATGAATTTTAAAAAATCACAATAATTATGATATGATATAAAAAATTAATCCGAACATCACATTCAAATGCATTAATAAAAATTTAATTCATATGAATATTGTTATAATATATGTGTCAACTTTTGATGAATAATGAATTTTAAAAAATCACAACAACTTCACTGTCACAGGTCAATGTTTCTAAAAAATACAAAATGAACACCGATGCATATCAATTACTATACACCAGTGCGTTTGTATGGTAGTTGCATTTCTACAACCTATGGACATCGTACAAATACCAATACAAATTATAACTCTTGGTGCATTTGTGCGATACTGCACACCGGTGCGTTTATGTGAGATTACTAACCGATTTGTTTGTATGACCTATGGGCACCACACAAATACCAATACGAATTAGAACAATTGGTAAGTTTTTGTGATACTGCACATCGATGAATTTATGTGAGACTACTCATTGGTGTGTTTGTACGACGTATGGGCACTGCACAAATACCAATATGAATTAGAAAAATCGGTGTGTTTGTGTGATACTGTGGATCGATGTGCTTCTATAATACTACGAACTGGTGTGTTGATATGACCTATGGGCATCACAAAAATCTCAATACCAATTATAACGGCTCGGTGTGTTGTATCACCTACAGTGCGCCTGGTGCAGTTTTATACCTTTTCCACCCAGTGCATGCACCTTCGACTGCCCTAGGCCGACTGTCTAGATGACAGGCACTGGTGGATTAACACCTGAGTAACAAATTTATAAAAAAAACATCCATAATAACCTCCGGCCACCCAATTTTTTTAGTTGTGTTGAAATTCCGTTAGAAGCTCCACCAAAACCTCTGGTACTGAAAACAAATGTTGTAGAAAATGTTTTTTTGACAATTTTGGCCAATTTTATAACACTAAAAACTTCCTTTATAACCTCCGCTAGACGGTTTTTTCCTTATAGTGTTTCTAACAAATTCCCTTTAGATAAAGTTCCACTAGTGTGAGTAGAAAATGTATTATTCAATACATAATCAAGCTTTGTCAATTCTATTAATGAGAGAGATCTAACACTTCACAACACTCTTGGAACATCTTAACATTCTTTGGCACACACTAACATTCCTTAGCACCTCGCATGTCTTAGAACATCTTTATACCTATAACATATTGCCATGACTATGACACCTAAGAACATGTTGGCATGCCCTATCATAGCATAACGCTCTCCTAGCTTGTGTTGTCATGCCTTGTAGTCCCTGGCATACCCTAAAACACTTTGGAATGCATTAACATACATGAGCACTTGGCACACATTGGAACTTGACATGTATTGGAACCTATTATTAGTGTGCCTAGCATGCCCCTTTTGAAAAAGATAAAGTCCTGACTTATTAACCCTATTATGTGTTCATTTCCTTGCATTTTAGCTTGGTTCCCTTTCTTTTCCTTCATACTCCTTGACACATATTGGCATACCCTAACACCCTACACATCCTGGCATGCCTTAGCATCTTGCATGTCTTGGCACTATTTAGCACATGTTAACACACAATGGAACTCACTAGCACACTCCGACACTTCTTGGAATGCCTTGATATTCCCTAGCATGCCTTACTAGTGCTTAACATACCTTGTCATTCCCTCCTTGACATGCTAGCTAGCACTCATTAACACTCCTTGACACACCCTCATATTCATTAACTTCCATGCATTTTTACCCAGTGCTCCCTTGTGTTTCCCTAGTACTTCATAACACTCCTAAGCATGCATTAGCACACTCTATCACACTTTATGACTCTTTGATATGCCCTTCGACTTCATAACATGTGTATCACTCCCTAACACACATTGGCACTTGGCACGTGTTAGCGCTTGGAAAGTATTAGCATGGTTGCTTTCATTAAGATCCCTTGGTATGCTTTGGCATGGTTTAACATTAAATTTATTTGAGATCAATTATTGGAAAGTAGATGAGAAGTATAGAGTGTAGAAATTATACAAAAAATATGTATATCATGAATTCAATCCGATCTAACAATGTACTAAATCTAGATATTGAATCACTTCTACAAATCAATTGCAGAAATTAAACACAATCGCCAATCACAGGAAGCAAAGAAGAATTAATCAAAACACAACACAGATAATTTCCCGGGGAAATATTTCTGCTCAAAACCCCCACTATATTATATTGTATATTCAGCATGGATACATGAAACAATTACAATACACTCTTCTCACAAGAGCCTCTTGTACTCAGCTAATCGTCTCACACTATCCTGGACAAAACTGACCAACACTTAGCTAATTCTTAGCCTCTAAACAACCTGCCTTTCTTGCACAATTCATGTAGAATGCAATCCTTATTCTCTAGGAATTTTGGCCTTCCCTGAATGTACGAGGCTCATGGGCAATCCAATGAGTGTTTGTTTGCATGGGTGCAACCCAATAATCCTACAATTGATAGTTAACATCCCTTTCACCTACATCTCAACTGGGTCTCCATTGGAACTGACATGCATGTAGCTAATAATAGTAAATCATTAGTTCCATGTTAGATCATTGATTTTGAATGAAATAATATTTAATTATAATATTCCTAGATTTTCACATGCTATTTGGAATATTAGAGTTCTTAATTTTCTTAATTAATTAAGTAAATAAAAGGGTGGAGGAACCCATAATCCTCAAATATGAATAAGATCCACTTTTAATGTGTGAATGTGGATTAATTAAACATAGATCTACATAATGGAGTAATGGAGCAGATACTAATGTGAAAGGAGTGGAGATCATGTCTCATTAATGAGATAGATCATGGAGGTTCAAGTAGTCAACTAAGATCATGGAGGGAATCTAATGTAAGATCATAGAGCATTCATGATGAAGTGATGGAGAAAGTACTGCATTTAATGCACACATGATGGAGAAGGTGCATATTGCATGTAGACATGATGGAGGACTTGGAGAGACACCGCAGTCAAACATGGAGGATTATATCCACATGTACAACGTAGTTTAGAGGTGGGCCAAGGCATGGGAAGGATCATAAACTATATAAGGGAGATGAAGGTAGCATAGAAGAAGGATTGTAGTTTATGATTTTATGATCTGATTATATCTGGAGTTGTCTTTTGACATTCCATGCACTCTTATGCTCTTTAGATAAGTTTGCAGTGATGTTTATCACAGGGTGTTCCCGAGCAGGAATCCCACGCTTACCCATGGGGGACTTGTGTGCCGACTCCGGGAAGGTATTCTGAACTGCTATTTCATCATCAGGCATTGGTTCCATAGTGTTCCTACTCTATGCAGAACATATACCTTCAGGAATTGCGTTATTTATGAAGATCAGTTTGGGAGGAGGAGGTTGTATTCAGTATTTCAGTTGGAGAATCGATGAAGGATTATTATTGTCACTTTGGGCTTCAAGATCAACATTCCTAGGGCCTCATTTCAGATCTGACATCAGGCCAAATATTATTGACCTCCTATCAGCAACAGTCCCATCAAGGATTGCATTTTCCATTATTGTAGATCTAGAGGAGGAAGGAAGTTTCTAGCATTTCAGCTAGGAACCCTATGAAGGATCATTCCCTCACCTTGCCATCACTATTTCCATCAGCCTGGAGCTTGTTGCAGCACATTTCATAAGGAATCGATTCTCTCCCTCTTGTACAACGTATTTTTCCCATCAGCTGCATCTTCAGTTGCTGCATTTTGAGGAGGAGGAAGAAGAGACAAGATCTCAAGATTTTAGCTTGGAGATATGAAGGAGGGGTCAACCCTCAAAGATTAGAGATGGTTTTACATCCTATTTCAGCCATCATATGATCAGATCTAGCTTGGATCTGCAGACCTAGCATTTTTAGAGTGAAACCCTAAGAGGGTGATTTTCCTAGACTCATAGATCTGGAAAATCATTTATGGGTTATCTTCGGTTTCCATCATAGTTCCCAGATCTCGAATATTGACATCATCAGAGCACCTGAGCTCCATAGATCTGCATTTCCCTTTCAACCAGTAGTCACATGTTCATCATATTCTAAAGGGACAATGCAATATTTCTTCCTTCAGCTCTCTAGTTACGCAGTGCTTGCTGTAGCATACTTTTAGGGTCATTCTAGGCCATCTCCTTGGCTAGAATACCTCACATTTTGTACACATTTGTAACTGAATCATATCCTATGAATAAAATATATCATCTATTATGTCTGTATCTGTGTTGATCATAATCTTACATGTACATTTTCTGTGTTTCAAATATTATGTTAAGCATCAATGGATTATTCCATTTTGGGATATTACATTAATTCACTTGATCTCTCACTAGTGCAACAAACAGTTAAAACTAGCACAATTGACTTTAAATCACTTGAATGAGTTAAATAATTACAACATGCATTAAACTAATGCACCACTGCACTTTGAACTCTTTTACAACTAGAATTACTCTGCATTCCTCACCAACTATCCTCAACTCAAAATTCATGAGCTAACTGAGTTTATCAAACTCAGTTAACTATTACAAGTGATTATGAGATAAGATTACATTTTATTGTCCATTCTAATTAAGGGAAAATTAAAATAGACACTGCACCAGATTTAGTTCACACCAGTGTAGATGCTGTTAAGACCTCCTGGTCCCACACTAGTGTAGGTGCTGCTTGGACCTCCTAGTCCCACACTAGTGTAGGTGCTGCTTGGACCTCCTAGTCCCACACTAGTGTAGGTGCTATAATTTATTTTTGGACTTCAACACTCCCTCTCAACAAGAAAGGGATTATCCTTCACCCCAACCCCGCCTCTATGGTATTTGAATTTTCTCATGGTGAGTGCCTTCGTCAAAATATTTGCATCCCGATCTTCCATGGGAATGTACTAAAGTAACATTATACGCCTCTACACACAATCTTTGAGATGGTGGTACTAGATGTCTATGTGTGGACCTATCATGAAACACATGATTAACCGAGAGTTTAATGCAACTCTAGTTATCACTATGTATCACTATTGGATCCACCTAAGAACCAAACCAATCAACTAGGATCTTTCTCATCCAGATGGCCTCACCTGCAGCTTGAATTGCTACCATGTACTCTGCCTCCACTGAACTGAGTGCCACAAATCGCTACTTCCTATTGTACCAAGAAATTGTTGTCAATCCTATGCTGAAGATCCTTCTCGATGTTATCTTTCTATATGATGGAATGCCTTCCCAATATGCGTCCGTGAAGCCTTGAAGAGTCACTTCGTTTGTCTGTTTTTCCCATAATCCATACTCTATAGTTCCCTGGAGATATCTCAAGACATGATTCCCCACCTTATAAAAGATCTTGGAAGGCTTAACCATAGCTTGAGTCAGTTGGTTAGGTACATATCAAATGTATCATATGGTGTTCACCACGTACATCAGTGAACCTACTAGCTGCCTGTAGACAGTAGCATCCACTACCTCTCCTGAAGTAGATTCCTCTTTCCTTTAATTTCCTGGAAGAGGAGTGTCCATGGGTTTATTTCTCTCCATGTGAAACTTACCCAGTATCTCTTTGGCATACTTTCCTTGAGAAATTTTTTTTTTCACCATCTCGCTGCCATAATTCCAAACCAAGGAAATAATTAAGGAGTCCCATGTACTTCATTTCGAACTCCCTTGTAATATCCTCCGTGCATGAGTGTATCAACTGCTCAACACTTGTGAAAATTAGATCATCAAAATAAAGTATGATAATCAAGAGCTTACCATCAACCACAATATGGTACAGGTTTGCATCAAATTCACTTTTGCTGAAGCCCAACCCAATGAAATAGTTGTCAATCCGAGTGTACCAAGCATGAGGTTCTTGCTTCAGCCCGTACAATGCTCTCTTGAGTCGACACACATGTGACTCATTTTCAAAGATCTTGAAACCTTTTGGCTACTCTATGTACACTTCTTCCTCAATAAATCCATTGAGAAATGCAATTTTCACATCCATTTCATGAATGCACCACCCCATCTGTGCTGAGAGTGCAAGGATAGATCTAATGGAAGAGTATCATGCAACTGGTGCAAAAGTCTCATCATAGTCGATCCCCTCAATATTTGAGAATCCCCGGACCACAAATATTGCATTGTACTTCTCCAAAATCCTATTAGCAGTTTGTTTTACCTTGTAGATCCAACCACTGATTTAACGACTAGTATTGGGACAATCTCCCACGCACTATTCTTGACAATGGAGTCATATTCCTCCACCATTTCACCAACCCAAATTGGTTGCTGCACTCCCTCCTGAAAGGAAGATGGTTCTATCAAAATACACTTGCTCATAAGAGCCATGTATCTAGTAAACCTGTTTGGAGACTCTCTCTGTCTACGTAGTGAAGTAGGTGCTCTTACATTCTCTGCTTCATCAAGTCTCAAACTACCAGTTTCTGTGGTGCCTTCAACAATTTATGGCGAATGGATCTGCTTGAGTGTTTTATGCCAATCCATGATTCTCCTGATGTGGTTGCTTCACATCTTGAGGCTCATTATTTATAACCAAGAGTTCCTCCTATGCATGCAAATTCAACTCCCTCTAAAGGGATAGTGGCATGGATTTCTCCTCATCAAATTTTAAATCCCGACACACAATAGTCATTCTGCTATTTGAAAAATACACCCAATATTTTTGGGGAGTATCAGTGTACCCCACAAAAATTCCAATCTCATTTTTTGGTTCCAACTTCTTCCTCTCGTCTTTGGTCACATGCACATAACAGATGAGCCAAAAATCTTAAAATGTTAAACATAAAATTTCCTACCAATAAAGGCCTCCTCTAGTGTACTCATGCCAAGTATCCTATGAGGGCAATGGTTCTGCACAAATACTGATGTGTTGCATGCCTCTGCCCACATATGAAATGGTAAGCCTTGATCATGAAACATCACTCTTGCTTCACCCACAATTATTATGTTTTTTCTCTCTACAACCCCATTCTGTTGTGGGTTATGACGCGCAATCAGTTCTCTCCGAAGTCCTTCTTTGCCGCAAAAGTTCTTGAATTCATTGGAGATGTACTCACCACCATTTTCACTCCTAAGAGCCTACACATGTTTCCTCATGTCTTTCTCCACCAGTGCTTTGAACTCAAGAAACTTTTAGAACATCTGATCTTTCTTCTGCATGAAGTAGATCTAGCACTTTCAAGAAAAGTCATCAAAAAATATCACATAGTACTAATGCTTTGATGTCAAAGCAATAGAGAATGGTCCACACACGTCTGAGTGAACTCTCTCAAGGATCCCTGAGGCTCATTTCTCCTTCTTATGAAAAGTGGCCTTTGCATATTTTCCCATAGTACATCCCTTGCATGTGTCTGAATGCGTAAGTGTACCCTTGGGAAGCCTTGTAGAAATCTGTTTGGATTTTAAGACTTCGTGGTGAAGATGGCCCAATATTCGGTGCCATAACTCACCCTCATCCCGGCTCACCACTTTGTCCGCCTTACCCATCAATGTTGCATAGCCATCTACACCAAGTTTATAGAGATTCTTAGCTCGAATCCCAATCTTCTTGGCTTGTCCTATTTTTTTTTGTTGCAGGAAAGCTTTTCCTTCACTGGAAACAACATCATAGCCTCTATCCTCCAACATTGCAACTGAGATTAAATTTTTCTTCAAGCCTGGTACATGCATTAAATATTTTAATTGAAAGGGTTTACCTGAATATCTCTAGAAGGTAATGGTACCAATCCCCGTAGCATTGTATCGTCCGTCATCACCCATTTCAATATGCATCTAGAGGTCCTTCTCCTCCAAGCTACTAAATTTTTTTTTGTCTCTCGTCATGTGAAAGGAAGCATCACTATCCAAATACCACATCGATCCTATTGTACTGGACACCATGCATGCAATGAGCGAGATTCAAGTTCAAATTGTGAGGCCAAGGCCTCACCAGCTGCAGATCCTTAAGACTTCTTGTTCTTCTTATTTTGTGGACAGTTAATGGCATAATGCCCATGCTCATGATAGTTAAAACACTTCACTCTGGACATGTCACACTTCTTTCCATATTTACCAAACTCGGATTTGGAATGGAATTTCTTTCCTTTCCCCTTCTTCACCTTGGTAGCCAAAGAACAATTTTCTTCATCTTCATTCTTAGATGAAGATCCATCTTTGGTATTTTGTCTAAACTCCTCTTGCACCAAATCCGACCAAAGTTGTTCCAAATCTAGCAGCTTCTCCCTCTCATTGACAGAGTCTTGATAACTATGACAAATCTTAGGAAGTCATAGAATAGCTAGGCTCACCAAATCTTGATCAACAATAGTAATGCCAAATCTCCCAATCTCATCCCAACATTGGAAAAACTTTGTTAAATATTTTGGCATGGTTTCTCCTTTCTCCATCTTGATCTTCCTGATCTTATCTTTCAGTGCCAATTTCTTATGGTCACTGTTACTCTGAAATAGATCTGTCAAAGCTTTCCACATTGCATATGGTGTGGCTTTTCCATGGATACTTGAGACAATGTGGTCTCGTACTCCTTCTAGTAAGATCCTCCTCGCCTTTTCCACTTGTTTTTTCCATGCATCAAGATTTGCAGCATCTGTCATAGCGGGTTTGGGAACATCATTTTCAATTAATTCCTTCAATCCATTGTCCTTGAGTACTGCCTCCATCCTATCTTTCCAATTAATATAGTTAGAGCTGCCCTCGAGTGCATACTCCAATCTCAAGCCATTGAAAGCCATTTCGATCCTGAATCATTTGTAGCAGCAAGAAAGTCTTATGCAAATTTGAATTCTATACAGTCACAAACTTAGCTCCTCCTCCACTATTGTGATTTCCTATGCTCTGATACCATGTATAAATTATAAAAAAAATATTTATATCATGGATTCAATCTGATCTAAAAATGTACTAAATATAGATACTTAATTGCTTCTATAAATCAATTGCTGAAATTAAACACAATCACCAATCACATGAAGCAAAGAAGAATCAATCAAACCAAAAAAAAGATAATTTCCTGGGGAAAGCTTGTTGCTCAAAACCCCACTATATTCTATTGTATATTCAGCATGGATACATGAAACAATTACAACACACTCTTCTCACAAGAGCCTCATGTACTCAACTAATTGTCTCACACTGTCCTGGACAAAACTGACCAACACTTAGCCAATTCTTAGCCTCTAAACAACCTGCCTTTCTTGTGAAATTCATGTGGAATGCAATCCCTATTCTTTAGGAATTTTTTCCTTCTTTAGTGCGCAAGGATCATGGGCAATCCAATGAGTGTTTGGTTGCATGGGTTCAACCCACTAATCCTACAACTGATAGTTAACTTCCCTTTCACATAAATCTCAACTGGGTCTCCACTGGAACTGAAATGCATGCAGCTAATAATAGTAAATCATCAGTTGCATGTCAAATCACTGATTGTGAATTAAATAATATTTAACTCGCTTGATCTCTCACTAGTGCAACAAATAGTTACAACTAGCACAAATGACTTTAACTCACTTAACTGAGTTAACTGATTACAACATGCATTAAACTAATGCACAACTGCACTTCGTACTTTGTTACAACTAGAATTACTTTGCATGCCTCACCAACTACCCTTAACTAGAAATTCATGAGCTAACTGAGTTTATCACACTTGGTTAACTATTACAAGTGATTATGAGATAAGATTGCATTTTTATTGTCCATTCTAATTAAGGGAAAATTTAAATAGACATTGCACCAAATTTAGCCCACACCAGTGTAGGTGTTGCTAAGACCTCCTGGTCCCACACTAGTGTAGGTGTTGCTTGGACCTCCTGGTCCAACACTAGTGTAGGTGCTGCAATTTCTTGTTGGAATTCAACATAGAGGATTATTTGGCACTTATAATTCACTAAAACTTGGCACTTGGAACCTATTGCCACCTAGTGTTGGTGTTCCTAGCATGCCTCTCCTGGAAAGGTAAATTGATGACGTGTTAACCCTCTTATGTGTTCATTTCCTTGTATTTCAACTTGTTTCTCCTTTTTTTTTCCTTGATAGTCCCTGACACATATTTTCACACCCTTGCACATCTTGTAATGCCTTATCACTTGGCATATATTAGCATATTTGACATTCCTTCGAACTATCTGGCACATGTTAGCATTCCATAGGATGCCTTGGCACTCATTCCATCATAAATAGCCTTAAATTTTTTCACAACTTGGGAACTAAATCAAGTCCTTAGCAACTCTAATTCATGTGATATTGGCATGCTTAAACCCCAACAACTTGACCAATTCCACCTACTACATGAAGATTGTGCCTTGTTCACCTAAGAACTGCTTATACCTCATCTTAGGCCACTCATGTCCAAGTTGAACTTCTCCCACTTAAGAACTTACCAAGACAAGGATCACATCTAGCCATGGCCATAAAACAACTAAGAAACAATATATCCTACATAGGAAATATTTCAAATGTGTCTAGTTCATATAAATAGTAGAGCATTAACTAAGTGTTTGTAAGAACCACAAGATACACAAGACACACAAGATATATGTTGGCACAAGTCGAGTTCCCCAAAAATTATACACAACAATGTACGATATGAAATTGGCTAAAATATTTGAAAACATGAGCATTTGGCCAAAGTGTGCCACATGTTATATAAAATTAATAGATAAAAGAAAAATAGTTTTATTCCCAACAAAAAGTCTCACTTTGTCTAAAACTTCTTTTTCGAGCCCCTTATCGCAATCATAGGCTTTCCTCTTGCAAATCCTATTATGAACTTTTTCTAACACACTTCATCCTCGGCACACTTGAATTCATTGACACTCCCTAACACACACTCTTATTTGTTATTTTCCATGCATTTTTACCTAGTTCTCCCTTGTGATGCCTCGAAAGTCCTTAACACTCCTCAACATGCATTGAAATTGTCTCACATGTGTTATCATGCCTTTTCATTCCTTGGCATTCCTTAGCCCTCCCTAGATATCATGAACTCATACTACCCTTACTTAATTTTCTACTTCGGAACCAAACCAAGTCCTTTCTCGACTACAAGAGCTTGACCAAGTTACGCTTACTACAACTGGACTATATTGTTGAATTGTGTAGCTTGGGAGGTACTCCAAAAGCATAGTGAAATGGGTTTGTGTGAGTTTGGTCATAAAAGGATTTTTCGTCAAAGAATCCAAGCGAAGGGGTTTTCGACCCAAGATGGGGTTTAAAATCTAAAAGAAAATTAAAAAGGAAAAATAATATTTCCTAAGATCTAAGTGGATAAATCTCGTAAGTTCTAGACGGCTCTTAAGAGGCCTAGATAGGAAAATATATTTAAGGATGCCTTCGTATGGATACAAGAACATCAAGTGAGAAGGAGCTCATTTGGTCAAGGAGGCTAGGAGAGATGTAGTCCTAATGTAGGTTGAGTTAGAGGTGTTACACTTTATTTTTTCACCATGAAAATTGACTGTCCATATAGGTATATCACTACCTATATTGTGCTCCCTTAGTATTCAAAAAACCTAATGTTCCTAAACCAAGTCTTGGAATTGGAGAAGAGCTCATTAAAACCCTTAAAACTTTACCTCCACACATTTTCTAGCCTTTTCTTGCAGGTTCGCAGATACTTGTTCTGTAGCCTGCGGCAATTCCCGCACATTCTACTACTAAAACTTGTGGACCTGTGTAAAAATTCAAATAAAGGAAAAATAAAGTTCTAGAAGCCAAGTTGGTCAAATATTCTCCCAACTGGAAGCTTCTAGAGGCGCGATTAGTTCGAGATTTATCCCTCCACTCATGGAGCTTATCCCTTGGTCTATGGAGCTCAAATCCATTCATGAGAGGAATCCATCCCCCTCTTCATGGAATTGAAACTACTTAGATTTCCCTATAAATTGAGCTCATGTTTCAGTCTAAAGGGTAGATGTTGTAGCTTGTATATGGTAATTGCTGACGAATTTCCCAAGAGTGCATACTCTCTACACTAGTTGTTGTTGGCATGAGAATGATCACACCCTTATGTCATAACTCCATGCTAGTATTCAGAGAGGAAGGCTTGTCAAACTAAAGGAGGAACAATTGTTTAGGACCCCGAGAGAAACTTGTACGACATCAAGGCATCAGATTGTAAAGTTACTCTTTTCATTCGATAATACACATGGATTTATTTTTCATTGACGTGTTCTTGTGCTTGTTGAATAACATCAATACTTAGTCTCCTTGTTCACAAAGTTGGATTAGCTTTTCCTAATTATTTTATGTTGCAGGTGCTTTGATTCTTTTGTCTGTCTTTGATCGTAGGTTCTACTTACTGAACAAGCCTCTTTGGAGTGACTGGATAAAAAACTGCATCGAATGTTTGATTTCAAGGTAGGGGCATGTCCTCTTTCTTTGTTTATAATAATTCTAAATTGCAAATAATTTAGAGAAAATTATTTACAAATGGACGTTTGTTTCTAGGTATTTGTAGAATACTAGGGAGATCGCTCTTGTCTGCAAGGGGGATTAATCTGCATAACAAAATGGCGACTCCACTAGGAATAGAACTTAGTTTTCCTTTTTCATTTTTCAGTTTGAATTTTGAGAGTTGTTTTTATTTTGATTTGTCTTAGATTGGGTTGGGTAGATAAATTTTAAGAATCCTTGAAAATAAAAGCTGAATATTTATTTTTTTGTACTTTTCCTTGCCTCCACAGTTTTCATTTGAAAACAGTGTGGTAGCCTTCGCAGCTTTTAGTTCATAACAGTGTGGTACCACTCTGTTCTCCATTAGAAACTGTAGACTTGTGGAAAATTTAAAAAAAAATTAAAATTCTCTTTTTAGGAGCCTTTTGTTTGCCCTAGTCTACCTTAGCTGTCAAATGTTATGTGTGAATTTATTTTCAACAACTTTTGTGTTTGTGTGTTTTTTCATCCGATTTGCATTTTATGAGTGAATGTTTGCCCTACTTTCTTGCTGCTCCATACAAGATACCTTCATATACCTCAGCTTACTGGTATGATGATATTCTCTTTCTGAGCCATTAAGATCATTGCAAACCTTACTTTTATGAAAATTGATTCCATTTTCATTTGCAAATTTCGAAGAGATTTTTTAGCTTACTAAAGCCTGATTTTCACACCAAACCATTTTTGGATGTTTTCATTTCTACTGAGATAAGTATAAATTCTTCTTATTTCGATCACAAACTAAGAGAAAACGTCCTCAAACTTTTAGATAGAATTCAAAATTAGATTTTTCTTTGATTTTGAAATTTATGTTTTTAGGAGTTTCAGATATTTTTTTATTTTTGGAAATAGTTTGTTTATTGATTTGTAGTTTCCAATCTGTTTGATAAAGGAATTTCATTTAAAACAAGTAATTGATCATTTTTGCAAAATTGAGTTCTCAAAGAAATCATCTTCTTTTCAAAGATTTTGTTTATGAATGAAATAATTGGTGCTTTAAACGTTGTTAAATCTCTAATCTTTCCCTTAAATAAGATTCATTGCAAAGAAAAGAGTTTCACTCCTCATTTAGATGAATTTAGCGTATTTTTGTGTCGGGTCACAAACATCATTGAAGTTTCACTTCCATACCTTCTATCTTAAGAAACATCCAAATTTAAAACAATGCTTTAATAAAATCAATCTAGATATTTTACATTTTCTAGGGCTCTTTCCACCAACATAGCTTATGCTAGTGTCTTGGAACAGGTTGTAATTAACATTCCAAGACAATTCAAACAAACAGGTAGCAATATTGCGGTAGGAAAATCCAATTGTAGCATTTGTGCTTTGGGAAGATCTTCTTAAAATAGTCAAGCACGATATCATGTCAGAACCAGTGAGGTAATCGTACCTATCTCAGTGGGAAAGATAGTATATGTGCACATACTAAAAATGGTAGACCTCAGATAGACCATTTTCGAGGAGCCTGGGGTCACTTGTTGGTAAACCTTGGATTATATCAAGGAGCCTTAAAGAGGATTGAGCTTGTTACTCTGCCCTTGTGTGTATATCGGATCATAGACTGTTCCCACAAGTACACTTTTTCCCATTGGTGACCTTAGTGACTATAAACTTTAGGATTTTTTCCCAAGGTGACGGTGGAGGGAAGGTCCCACTATACCTGGAACAGATGTCGACTAGACTCACTTGGACTTTCCAGAGCATACTCTTTGCTTCAATATGGCATGAGTGGAGAGACTTGCATTAGACTGTTTCATTAAGCAGGTTGTTGGGGTAACTGTTCCAACCACCATTTCCACATTAAAATTTTGTGATGTTGTATTTCATCACCAACTAGTGTTTTTAGTGTGGGAACATACTGTTTGCGTCTCGATTTCTCTTTTAGATTTTTTAGGCATGTGATCAATTCTATTGTTTCCTTACTTTAGGATATTTTTTTGAAATTTTCTTTGATTTCATGTGTTAAATTTGTAATCGTTGTTTAATTACCTAGACAATCACATATAATGTAGGGGAAACCTCTTGAGTACACACCAAGCCAGTTAGAAAAGCTTAAATATGATAAAGGAAAACCATTAAGGGCTGGATCAATTGAACAAGAGGAAACATCAGTAATTATACATCCTGATAATGAAGTAGATCAACATCAAACATTAGAAAGTTCTCAAAGGAAAATATCAATTTCTAAACTAGTTGAACTTGCTTCCACAACTAGTGAATTATCAGTTACTGAGCCTGAGATTTCTGAACCAGAAACTAAACCTGCCACAGCTAAACCTGCTTCAGAGTTCATCACTCCAACCCCTGGTCGTCCTCATTCACCAAGAGTGAAGTTTCACATCACTGAGAACCTTCCTCTTGGCCTCATTAGCATTGAAGAAATTACTAACACAGAAGAAGAAGTTATTAACGAATCTTTAGATCTTAGGCCAAGTGAATCGATTTACTATTATAGCCCTTTCAAATAAGATCCTTGGTATTCTCAGTTAATTGAATTTCTACACAATTCTGGACTAAACTCTTCACCACCGCGAATTCCTTTTTACGCCATACCAAGAGGTAATTATAGACCTTCATTCAACATGTCTGGTGAGTCATCCATGTCTTTTGCATCACTAGAATCATATTTGTATGGTGGTCTGTCTGTTCCTCCAGGGTACTAGTCGCTTTCTGGTACTTACGTAGGAGCATCTCGCTCTCTCGAAAAACTTATACAATCTCCTGGTCCAAATGAATCACATACCAAAAATTTGAACGCGGAACAAGTTTACATGATGTCTAGAAACATTCCTAACCTTGACCCTCAAAGTAGTAATTTACTGCCTGGGGGACATCCTCAGAGTAGTAATTTACTGCCTCGGGGGAAACCTCAAGGACAATACACACCTCAAGGACAGTACATACCTCAAGGACAGTACACACCTCAAGGACAGTACATATCTCAAGGACAATATCAACCTCAAGGGCAGTACTCTATTCAGTGTCCGTAACCTCTTCAAGGACAATACCCTATGCCAGGGAAACAATCTTTCCAAGGAAAACAACCTCCTTTAGGGCCACAATTTTATCAGGAACAACAATTGTTTCAGGGAGGTCAATATTTTAGTGGAAATTATCTGGCCAACTATCAAGCTTATGTTCTTAATTATCAACTTGGTTATGGTCCATCTTACATAGCACAACCTTCAATGGAAGCTCCATAAACTGGAGTAAACACGGTGTGGAATCCATCTTTAAATCAATAGAATTTGCAACCTAACGTGCCAGTACCTTATAATCAACCTGGTCATCCAATCGGTTACAGTCAAATCCAACAACATGTCCAACCTACACTTCAAGTTATACCACAGGTATCTGCACCTAGTAATGTTCAGCGACCTGGTCTGAGTACACCTAGAACTCCACCTCAAACTTTTGCACCAACTTCTGTTCAACTTACTACACCTATCCCTGGAATTTATGCAGCCCCTATTTCTACGACCCCTCAAGTATCACAACAAATCCCTTAAGTCACTGCACAACAACCTGGATGCACTGTTTAGACTACTATTCAGGTGCATGCGGGACAACTTAGTACAAGTACAATTGTAACAAGCCAACCTTAGTTTTTTTATCAACCATATCAAGGGCAGTATCAATATGGACCTGTAGCACAAAATCCAATATACCAACATCAATCGTACCCTCATTACACTAATCATCTACTAGCGCAACCTTAGTATGGTCCGACCAACCCTGGTTATCTGGGAGGCATTCCAATCCCAAATGCATAGGCTATTCCAGGTTATCCGAGATATCCTCCTCCTGGTATTGGTATAGTTACACAAGTTTATCAATTTTCTCAGCAGGACCCTAACCAAAAGTTATCATTCATAGCAACTTTGGATTTACCCGATTTGTCGCACCTAACGAACGATTCGATTTATTATCTGCCTTATTAGCCACCAATGCTGAATAAGTTGCCCAGTGATATTCCTAAGTTCGAAGGTAAATCAAGAGAGGACCCCTCAAACCATGTCATGAATTACCACCTCTAGTGCGCATCCAACTCTCTAATCGATGATTCCATTCAATTAAGACTGTTTCAGAGAACACTGATAGGCTTAGCTACAAAATGGTATATTGAACTACCACGCAGCTCATTCAACAATTTCAATGCATTAGCAAGAGATTTCTTAACACACTTCAGTTTTCAGTTTGGTAGGACAGTGGCACATAACTCTTATCTTCATTAAAAAAATCTACATCTACATATATTTCATATCACATACATGAATGGAGACGTAGAAGACGTTTAGTGAAATTTTTTATTCTAGATTAGATTTTGGCAGAATGGTTTATCAAATCATTGCTTCAAAATATCACTAAAGATGTGGCTAAGGGAGGGGTTGTTACGGAAGACAAATCCATTACTCAAGCTCAGTACTTAGACCTTGTATATACACAATCTATTACTTTATACGAAAAAATTCCTGACTTACCACATCTTGGTCAAATAACTGCAACTCCTTCAGGTTCTCATACTGGAGACAGTGTAATTGGTTTAGTTAGCGCTAATAAGAGTAAGAAGAAGTCCTCCAAAAATACTTCTCCTATCATAACTTTACCAGATTCACCCAAAGGAGATTATTCCCTTGAAACTTCTACCGACATCTATGTTGTAAACTCATCTACTGCTAAATCTAAAACTGGTAATAAGAAGAAAGGAAAGAATAAAAAAAAAAAACAACATCTCCCAAAGAGAAAACTGAAAATAATGAACCAGCTGATGATAAACGAAAACATCGTTATCCTTGTCTTATCTGTGATGAGGATCACTTTACCAAAGAGTACCCACATCAGTCCAAGGTCTGTAAATTTGTCAAAGGTCCACCCACACCCATTGTATTGAAGGATCCTTTTCCCACTCAAGATATCAAAATGATAGGATCTTCTTCAAATTCATCACCAGATATTTTAATGATGTCTGAGGTTATAGTTGCGACACAATCGCAAGGTTATGGAAGTAAAATTCTTGTAATTGGTAAAGAGAAAAAAAATTCTAGTCAAACACGAGCTGTATCTCCTTCGGTTTTCGATCCGCTTCATATCTAGAAACCTAATCTTGATCTAGTGATTAAACTGCCTGCTAAAGGTGTACTTAGAAAACCATCTTTCAATCCACATGCGAGAGCTGCTCAGAATTACAACATTGTTGAAGATTTGGTGATATCCCCTTTAGCAAGGTTGGCCTTAGAAGTGCTACAATCATGTCTAGCACAAAGGAAAATACTCTTATCAGCTATCGGAGCTATCGATCCTTAGGATTCTAACCTCATGGTATTTGATCTAGAAAATTTTACACTGAGACTCCCTCATCAGATGGCTTTTCAGATTCCAGTTTTAGTAAAAAACAGATGAGTCTTTCATACTGTAATTGATGAGGGGGCATCCATGTGCATAATTTCGTTAAATTTTTTGAAAAATATTGGTTCTCAAACACTCAACCAATTACCAACAATCCTTAAAGACTTTGATGGAAGAGGATTTCATCCTTACATAATATTCCAGGATCTACCTATAGAAGTAGAAGTTAAAACTGTTAATTTGGATGTGGAAGTTGTTGATGCCCCTCTGGGTTACATCCTTGTTTTGGGTCGTAGTTGGTCTTATTCCATGTGTGTTGTCATTTCATATGTCTTTCGGTTAATCATGTTTCCTCATAAAGGGAAGATTGTGAGAATCGATCAGTTGTCATATTATTCGTCTGACCCTCCTTCTACAGACAGTATCCAACATGTTGGAAAATCGACTATCCCATATGAAGATGTTGGTGTAGGTTTAGTAAAGGACTCTACTCTGATGGGAACTTTCTATATGCCTCCACCGAACATACCGCGTACAATTTCCAACATTAATATGATTTCATCAAGCACTATACCATTCGATGACACTTAGGTAGTGCCTTTAGAATCAGAACTAGACTCTTTCAATGGCGAGATGCCTTTGAGTCCTTTTGAAATGGCATATGTGGCAGTACAGTCATTTTTTGACACACTTTCAACTACTCCTGATCAAATGAATATTATCACCGAAGAATCTTCTTCACTATCAAGCTCAGCCTTGACATCACTTTCTGATCCTTTTCAACAAGTGTTTCACACTGATGAAAGTATTCAATAATTTTTTTCTTTGGATGAATTACACTGGGATGATCTACATCATAGATATTCATTTTTACCAGAACTTGATAGGTTTGAAAATGATTTTTCATCTATTTTCACGATTGATTATGTCAAGGAACCACAGAATCCCATATCGATTACAAATTTAGATTTTGAGATTAATTTGGGAAACATTTCTACAACTATTCCTATCGACATATCAGTTAAACCTAGAATTATTGAAAACATTCATATAGGTGCTTCTTGTATGATTGATGAGATTAATACATACAAATCCCTATTTAAGGAATTATAAGAAATATTTTCTTGGTCTTACGAAGAGATGCCAGGAATCGATCCCAAGATTGTCAGTCATGAAATTAAGACATACCCGGATGCCAAGCTTATTAGACAAAGATTACGTCCAATACATCCGTGAAAAGATGCTGCTATCAAAGCTGAAGTTGAAAAGATATTGCGAGCAAGATTTATTTATCCAATCCCATTGACAGATTGGGTATCTAATATAGTTCCCGTTACAAAAAAAAAATGGACTATACGAGTATGCGTTGATTATAGGGATATTAATAAAGCATGTCCAAAAGGCAATTATCCTACCCCTTATATCGACCAAATTATCGATGATTGTGCTGGAAATGAAATTTTTCCATTTATGGATGGATTTTCTGGATATAATAAAAAAGACATACTCCTTTCTGATCAACCAAAAACAACGTTTATATGTCCTTGGGGGACATTTTCTTATTGCAATTTACCTTTCGGATTAAAGAATGTTGGTGAAACTTTTCAAAGGGCCATGTATTATGCTTTTCATGATATCAAAAATATTGTACAACCTTATCTGGATGACTTACCTGCTCACTGATTACGTAGGGAAGATCATCCTACTCACTTACAAGCTATTTTAATGAGATGTAGGCATTAAAAAATTTGTTTGAACCTGCACAAATGTGTTTTTTGTGTGCAATTAGGACGATTACTGGGATTCATCGTTTCGAAAGCCGACATTCATGTCGACCCCTTGAAGGTTGAGGCCATCATCAATTTACCTCATCCTTCCACACTTCGCCAACTCCAAATTTTGCAAGGGAAAGAAAATTTTCTACATAGGTTTATCTCGAACTATGCTGAGTTAATAAAAGGTTTTACCTGGTTGTTGAAACAAAGTGTTCCTTTTATTTGGGATGACATTGTTGATTGGTCTTTTGATGCATTAAGACACGCGTTAACCCATGCACTGTTATTGCATCCACTCAATTACCACCAGGACTAATTTTTATACTTAGCAGCCTTTGATTCCACCATTGGAATGGTTCTGGTTCAAGATTATGGATCTCAGAATGAGCATGTGATCTATTATCCAAGTCGAAATCTTAACTTGACATAAATTAAATATTCGCATGTGGATAAATTGGCTTTGGCAACAGTTCAAGTTGTCCAACGATTCCGTCACTACATACTGTTACGTAAAACAACTGTGATATCTAATTTCAACCCAATGATGTATATTTTGACAAAACAATTACTCGAGGAAAAATACTCTAAATGGATTGTCATCCTACAAGATTTTGATTTGGAATTCGAGAAATCTAAATCAAAGAAATCACTAGTGTTTGAAGAACTCATGTGTGACTTTCCCAATACTAAAACAGAAACCGTGGTAGAGAATCCCATCGCAGATGAATCTCTGTTTCTTATCAGTATGTTAGATCCATGGTATGGAGATATCATTATATATCTTCAAACCCAAACCTTTCATGCAGAGCTTTCATGTTCAAATCAACGGAGAATCCGATATCAATCCCAACAATACAATATTTTTGGAGATACTCTTTATCATTGTGGTGCGGATTTTGTTTTTCGACGTTGCATTAACTCACGAAGAGGCTGAAAGGGTTTTGAATTATTTCCACTCTGGAGCATGTGGAGGTCATATTTCTAGGTTTTCCATAGCCCAAAAGATATTGCGCGCTGGTTATTTTTGGTCTTCACTATTCAAATATTGTATTATTGCTGTCTGAAAATTCCACAAGTGTCAAATTTTTGATCGAAAGATGCGTGCACCTCCAACTCCTCTTCACCCAATCATTATTTTCAATCCTTTTTCAAAATGGTGCATTGATTTCATTACATGTAACCCTCAGTCGGCTTGCGGGCATGGGTATATTATTATTGTTGTAGATTAATTTACCAAATGGGCCGAGGCGATGCCTACATTTGCAACACATGGAAAAATTGCAGCTACGTTCGTATTCAATCATGTGATTGCTCATTTCGGTGTGCCTCAATCTATTATCACAGACCATGGGAGTCATTTTTGAAATATAATGATGACCAAACATTTTGATCAACTTGGCTTGCTACATGATAAATATACTCCATATTACCCATGGGCTAATGGTCCAGTTGAAACCATCAACAAGGTTTTAACCACCATGATTAAACAGATTATCGAAACTCACAAATAGAATTGGCATACCATGCTTTTTCAGCACTATGGGCATACTGAACCTCAGTAAAACCTACTACAGGGTTCACTCCTTTTCAACTAGTCTACGGCTTAGAAGATGTGTTACCCATTGAATGAAAAATACCTTCACTCCAATTAGCAATTGAGTTACTACCAACTACCTATGAAGAGGAAAAACGCTTTTTGTACTTATCACAATTAGATGTGACTTGGCGCACCACTGCATTAGCTACCGAAGCTCATAAGAAACATGTGAAAGCTCGGTATGATCGAAGTGTTACCCCTCGTGTTTTTTTAGAAAGTGACCTAGTCTAAGTATACGATCAAGCTAACAATAAGCTAGGTGATGGGAAATTCGAACCGATGTGGCATGGTCCCTACATTGTCAAGCATGTGCTTGCAAAAGGGGTCTATGAATTGACTGATTATGATGGGGTATCTTTAGATAAGCCCAAAAATGGTCTTTATCTCAAGAGATATTATGCTTGAATTTCGTGTGAATATCTCACTTGTACATTAGTTACTTTTTATATAGTGTGCCTTAGATTAGATAAGTGTGCCTAGATTAAGTTTATTGTTACTACTATCACTGCTTATCTTGATTACTCTTGATATTGTATATGTTGACATCCCTTCATACATACATCGGCTTTGCTGATGGTGCCTATCGTAGTACACGTAATATCTCTTATGTGGCTTGGTTTATGTATTCACCTATCGATGATTTAGTTTCTATGCATGGGGTAAGCCTTGGTCAAAAAACAAACAATATTGCAGAATATAGCGTAGTCATTGAGTTATTATTTGATGCCATTTCATTTGGTATTTGAATTTTGATCATTAGGTTGGATTCAGAACTCATTGTATTACATTTAAACAGGGTATCTACAATTAAAAATCCATTGTTATTGAGATTATTTTTTAAGGTTCATCTCTTGGAACGACAGTTTGATTACATCGAATATCAACATATTTCAAGATATCTAAACACATTGGCTAATGAATTAGATAATCGTGTTCTAAATAGACATTTGCAACATTAAAATAGTAAACCAAAACAACATTCGATACATGTTGAACAAGATACTCAGAGAAAGTAGTAATGTCATAGAAAGGTTTGTTTTTCAAAAAAATTACATCATCTATGATAATAGGTTCAAACACATTATGATCTAATATATACTGATACAAGAAACAAAATATGTCAATCCAAAATGATCATCCCAATCCATGATGATGATCATGGTAATGGACTATGGCATGCACCACCTTGTGCAAGAATATCCTAAATAGTCTTGGAACACCAGTAACATGTCTATGAAGCCAGAGAGGAATGTCATCTATCCCTTTCTCAGGAATTTCTATGGTTAACCTCTCTAGGTTGTGTTCCATATTGGCTAGGATCTCTGCTGCCTTATCATGTGGTGGTGTTATAGGCTCCGCTTGCTGCCTATCAAAGCGATGGAGTGTAGCTGGACATCGTGGACTGAAATCTACATTTAAATATTTTTATCAGTATTGGACGATAAAAATCAAATAAAAATTAGATTAAAAACATCAAAATATTTCGCTTACCTGATTTTTCCCACTATGCCCCTAGAGGCAAAGACATCTCATGATCACCTCTGAGATCCATACCTACATAAGGGAAGTCTTCAATTGTGAAGACTTGGCTCCTTAGCCACATAAAGTACGCCAGAGTGAACCGAACCACTGAACTGCCATCGCCACCATGGCGAGCCATTAATGCAACCAAACATACCATTCGAGGTTCTTGAAGTTCTGAATGCTCTACTGGAATCAGCTGAGGGACAAGAAGCGGGATTCTCTTTAAAGAAAAAGAAATCAAAATGGCGCCATAACCAAATTTTTTCAACTTTTCATTCTTTGCTCTGGTTAATTGGCCTTTCATGTTGGAAAATACCACTTCACACCAGTTGAATATGGTGCCTCTAAAACACTCTACTGCGGTCTGCATTTGAGATTTAGTGGCTACATGTGGAGCTGCACTCCCACACAATCTGGTTACTATAAATGAAATCACTTTGAGATCTAATCACAAGATATTTTTAATGTTTATGTTATTATCCTTTGGATCTGGCTCATCATTGCAAAATTGTTGTTTGTCACTAGCAACGGGTAGGCCACCCTGTCTAGCCCCAAACAAGGATATGTTTTCTCATCTCCGGGACAATCTAGTGAGAAAATAAATACTCTCTAGCTTGATTTCGAGTTGATGGTCACCAATGATAAAGCATTGATCTTGAATTTCCCATTCATTTACTAGCCATGTCATCAGCTCTACTTGTGATTTAATACCTTGGATCACCCAAAACGTTTATAACCCACCATTTTTTAATGCACGTATTGTGGTAGCATATTCCATGGCTTCATTGTATATAGCCTCGTGCTCATGTTCTCTCCACTCTAACATGGTGGAATAGCCTACAAATAAACACATTTGAAAGTTAGAGACCATTGGAGTGTAAAAATTTATTCATTTTAAAGAGAATTTGTGAATTTTGAAACGGTCACGGTGCCTCCACAGTTTTTGTGAGGAGACAACACAGATATCCGCATGGGCTATATACAAAAACCTCAGTAGCCTGATATTTTTCCTTTTATAAAATTATCGGGGCCCGTAGGTAGCATGCGCATGACTTGCAGACCCTCGAGAGTGCATTTGTAAACATAATTACTCCCAAAAAATGAAATTAAAGCTTAAAAAGAGAAATGAAATAGATAGAAATGACGAGTAAGATGCGGATTACCTGGTTCTAAAAATTCACGGAATGGACGGTCGGTTCTCCTAATATTAGCTCCGAATTTTTTTTACTTAAAGCTCTCAATTCACTTCTCTGAAGGCAAAAGGTGAAAATGATTTTATTTAACTCCTTTTTGTAGTTTTTCAATGAATAAAATATTTTATTTTATTTGTTTTCCACTTTAAAATGCTATTTTTCAATATTTTTACTTCTTGGAAACATGTATGTGTAATCTTTTGAGTTTTTGTGTACGATATAGGATTTTTGGTGAAAAGAATTATTTTGATGCTGAGTATAATTTTATCACTTTTTCGAGCTCTTGAAAATTACGAAAAATAATACCCTTGGAGTTCTCTTTTAAGCCCTTAGACTCTCTAAATACGAAAAGATCACCGAGTATAAGTAAAGGAAATGAACAGTCGTCCCTTCAGTATAAGTTTACCTCTTTTCCGGATTGAAATGGATTATTTATGAAAAATGTATACATTGACTAATCATGGTAATTAGAGTTTTCTCCTGTATTATTTTATCCTTTTTTGGGCTTTGTTATCACCCAAAAAATTTCAAAACATCATTTTGACAAGGTTACAAAATTTCATGAATCAAAATAAGGTTTTAGGAGTCAATTTAGGTTTGGTCAAGGGAAGGTTTTAGATTTTTTATGGTTTAAAGCTCATCCTAAGGTTCAAATTATGTCTTTTTTAAGGCTCTTTCATGTCAAGCATTCATCATTTTCCATTTGTATTTCATTTCCCAAATTTTCGTGTCAAAACTGTCCAATTAGCTGAGAAACTGCAGTTTCGTAGCACCACCCATTGAAAAAAGTCGTTTTGCGCTACGAAAGCACTGATATTTTCGTAGCGCAAACAGAAAAAAATATACTGCAGGCACTACAAAAGCGCAGTTTTGTAACTGTCTTTTCAGTTGAGTTGGAAAATGTCAGAAATCATTGGGAAAGGGTAAGAGAGTGGCATGTAGAGTCATTTAATGATGAAATTGAAGTGCACACCCACGTTTGCAGTCATCATAATCATTATAGGTTATGAATGAGACATCATTTTAGTTATGAGAGGACATTTAAAATTTCAAAATATTTCCTAATTAGTCATTCTCATCCTTTTGCCTTCATTCGAAATGTATGAGCTCTGAGTGTCAAGCCAAACCTGTGGTTGGTTTAGAAAAAGCTTTTAATACACCCATATCAAGCGAGGCTAATACATCCATATCAAGCGAGGCTGAACTATTTTTTCAAGCGAGGCTGAAAGATTTTCTGAAGAATATGGCAGAGGAAGGAAAAATTCACAGAGGAGGACAATGCCTAAGGCATGAACCTGAAGACATGAAGGCAATAATTGAAGACCCAGCAGTGGTGGAAAAATTCAGAAGAGTAAGTTTCCTACGGTTTTGTGAGAAGTTTCAGGGTTGTCACACACAAGTATCCAAGGAATTTTCTATGAATTTCAATGGAACAACCACTAAATTCGAGATGCTAAGTGTGTTTATTACACTAGAGATCATTGCTCCTGCTATAGAGATACGAAGAGGTAAATAAACCTAGTTCAAAGGTTTAAAATTTGATATGAGTAGTGTAAAGAGTTCATGAAACCTGAGCACACAGACATGGACCTTAATAATGCTATCCCTAGAAGCTGCATCAAAGATAACTACTCAAATTTTTTTCTTAACTTTCAGAAATATTTTACCTGTGAAGGCATATATCACAAGGTTTATTCATATCATTTCAAATTTCTTCTACACTTCACTGGTAATATTTCACTTGATTTACCTTTTTATCTGCATAGGATTCTTGAAAATATGGTTGATAAAGTTCAATCAAAGTCTGAAGGGAGTGAAACATCCTTATTTCATCATGGTTTAATGAAATTATTAATTTTAGATGTAATTCAGAAGATATGCAGAGATTGGTCATCATTCTTGTTTATTAATGGTTTTGAGCTGGAAACCCTAACTCCTGCAAGAAACCCTAAAGCTAAAGGAGTTCCATCATCACCAGCAGCAGAACCAAGCTAACCTATGGTTGAAAAACCAAAAGAAACTGCAAAACTGAAGCCAAGAAAGCAAACTGAGAAAGGGCTAGAGAAAACAAAAATGCTTGATGCACTAACTCTCTCACCTGCAAAACAAAGATCAAAGGTTGTCAAAAATACAAAACAGAAGCAAGCTGTCAGCAAACAGGGGACAAAAAGATTAACTAGAAGCCAAGCAGTGGCATTGAAAGGAAATATAGTTGTTACAGAAGATTACCCAGTAACAAAGGGGAATCTAGAGGATATTCTTCATGCCATTGACATAGAGAAAACACCCATTGTCCAAGTTGAGTTCATTGGGGAAGATGAGCATAAGCTGAAAAAGGCCAAGTCTGCAAAGAAGCTATAGTTTGAGGGGGGAGATGCAGGGTTTATTTTTCAAGAAAGAAAGCCTATGAAAAGCCATGCTAGTAAATTGATAGAGAGCAACAAGGAAGTTCAAATACCCACTGAGATAGCTAAATATCCTAAAGAAACTGTTGATCTTTCATCACCTACAGTGAAGCATACAATCAACAGAACAAAAAGGGGAAAAGAGAAAATAACAGAGAAAAAAGAGTTCCAGTGCCTTGAGGAGAAATTAAGGTTAGCAAACAAGGAAATTGTTGTCTTGAAAAAGAGAGCTAGAAAAAACAGTGTTGAAAAAGTACATTTTAAAAGGATGAAGGCAATGTGGGAAGGACAAATTGATTTTTCTTCTGAAAACTTAAGTAATGCAGAGAAATTTTTCAAATTGATAGTTTCAACAATAAAAGAAGTTAAATTTGTCAGAATAGTAAAAAATCATCTGAGAGCTACTAACAGAAGACTTAAATACCAGGTGAAATATTTATAGCAACAACTAGAGTTAATTCATGATGATTTAAAGAGCAGAGGCATTAAAATGATAGTCATAGAAGAACCCATAGCTCAACCAAGTGTTAATGAAGAAGGAAGGCCTCAATAGAGCTAGAATGAAGTGGGTTTATAGTTTGTATGAATTGTAAATACTAAAGATAGGTTGTGTTTTGAGTTTTGGAGGCAAACACGGTTTTCCCTTGGAAATTTTTTGAAGAATATATATACTCAGCAGTTTCGTAGTGCACTCAGTGTAAAAAAGCAGAAAAGTGCTATGAAACTTCTGCAATTGCTTTTCTTGCCTGTTTTGATCAGATTTGAAAGGGTTGAAGACTGAGTTAGGAACTCAATTTTCTATGGAATATGTATTAAAGGGTAATTAAAATGATGCAGTGGAAAGAATTGAATTTTTTTCGGATAAAGACTTGAAATGGTAGCGCTACAAAAAGTGCTACGAAACTGCTGTGTTTTCGTAGCACATGACATTATAGCATTTTGAGAAGTCTTTAAAGCCTTTTTAGACATCTGGAGGCTAGGGAGGAGTTATGGGATGTGCTAAGAAAACTTCCAACATCCAAGGACCACAAAATGAAGAGTACATGATGGTCGGAATATTCAAAGAATGCAAAAGATCTTATACCTATAAAACAGGGTACTGTTTCCTATTTTGGTGGAGGTTAGCAAAATGGTCATGAAGAAATGAAGCACATCATCTAGATTCAACCATGTGATGATACACTTGGAAATGATGTAAATTTAAATAGATAAGGTTGTTATAGATAGTGATAAGGAGTTTGAGTCCTTTTTGGAATAGGACTGTTAAGTAGGATAGGTGTTTTTTTGTAATAAATTCCTTGTTTTATGGTTATGCAAGGTGTCAAGGAATAGAAATTCAATGTATCTAGCTTAGAGGAAGATCATATCAGGTTGTAAGATGTCTATTAAATACCAAGAGGTTGAATTTTTCAAGGGTTGGACATTTTTGGAAAAACTGTGCTTGTTGTGAATTGATTGGTTTTCAGCTAATACAGAGATTTTCTACTTGACCAACTTGAGATTCAGAAGGAGTTTTAGTGTTTCCTATTCTATTTTCATCTCTTATATGTTTCATTTGTAGTGGTGTTCATCTATATTACTCAGAATTCATCTGTTTGATGCTCTGATAAGTGAACTGACTGTGTTTTTACAGTTTCATGTGTGTGTACCTTATGACTAAAAATTTGATATGCCTCAACTTCCATGTTAAGTAGATTCACTGAATGACTGAATTGATTTGATTCCATAATCCCAATGTATACATGTTAATGTGATTCTCAACCTACATCTATCATTTATCTTTCTATTACCTAAATAGAGTTAGCCATCTATATTTTTATCCAAATCATTAACCCTTGAGAGAGCCCTCTCAAGCTGAGGAGGCTAAGCCTCAATCAAAATATTAGGTTTGAAATAGTTACATGAAGTTGACTGATCAAGTAGCCTATTAGATCAAATTTTGTGGTAACAGGCTTGAGAGACTAAATTTACGAAAAATTACAACCACAAAGTTTACTTATGTTTTTCTTCTGACTCCCTAAAACTGAAAAACATCGAGTTGCTCCTATACTAGACTCGTTAAAACTTAACAGTAAAGGACCTGTCGATTACAAACACAACCAAAAAACTCCTTCTTAGGGTTTTATTTTAATACTAATATGGACTCATCCGAAGGATGAGCTTACAGAAACAAGAAAATGTTATCCTCCTCAAGCTTGTCAAAAATAAAGATGTACTTGCCAGGAACGATGGGGGGAAAGAAAGAGAAAAAGAATCCAGTTTTCGCTCTTGTTGAAAAAGTATTATACCACTCTTGAACACGACACTTTGTCACACTTGTACCTGGGTTGGGAAATTTGTTGTCTAACAGTTAATCAAACCACATTGAAAGTCTTCAGCCGGTTTTTCGGTATTAGCTTTAGATCAATTGTTGCCAAACCATCTGCAATGTCGTTATGTGTTCAAGGGATAGTTCAAATAAGCCATTCATTTCAAACATGTGTGTCCATTCACATTGACAATACCTGAGCTAGCCCTTGCAAATATTTCTTCAAAACTTGATCTAATGGTTTCGTGTCGTGGGCTTTCTTGCGATGGGTCACTTTCTATCGACGAAAGCTCATCATATATAAAGCTGATCTAGAATCCTATCAGTACCTTGGGATCTACATGTCCTAATGGAAAGTTTCTCACCTTTGATGACAAGTTGCATCATTGACATTCGATCGAATGATTCTATGAAGTGTTTGACTGCAAATCATTCATTCACACTTTGTGGATTGTACTGAGTACTTTGAGAGCCATTGTCATTATTGGTGGTTTCTCTCACACTTGTTAACAGTTCACATCATTGAATGGTAATCAAGTGGTTTCTACCATGCAAAACTTAGACACAATCAGTCGCATGGATAGAATCATACTAGTTTGGTAAGCATAAATTAAGACCCTGGATCTAGTTTCCACCATCCCGGCTACGAGGAGTTTTATTATTCATGATGCATTAGACTACTTATGACATATGGTTGCGCCCATACCGTGTCTACTATTGATGTAGTATTATAATCATATATGTACTAGAACCTTTAGTTAGTTTTTATCTTAGTATGGGAATGATTCCCTTAGTGATGATATATATATATATATATATATATATATATATATATATATATATATATATATATATATATATATATATATATATATATATATATATGCTTGCATTGAATTTTTTTATAGGCTTTTGACCAGTGTGTTTGCAATCCAAATCCTCAGAATGATAAAGCACTTCACTCTTTAGAACAACCTCGGACTTCGCACTTTATGGGGAAATATATATATATATGCTTGCATTGAATTTTTTTATAGGCTTTTGACCAGTGTGTTTGCAATCCAAATCCTCAGAATGATAAAGCACTTCACTCTTTAGAACAACCTCGGACTTCGCACTTTATGGGGAAATCTGTTACACATTATTTTGTCACCATGGAATTTGACTGTCCATGTAGGTCTATCACTACCTATATTGTGCTCCCTTAGAAGCAAAAAATCCTAATGTTCCTAAACTAAGTCTTGGAATTGGAGAAAAGCTCATTAAAACCCTTAAAACTCTACCTTAGCACTTTTTCTAGCCTTTTCCTACGGGTTTGCAGATACTTGTTCTGTAGCCTACGAAAGTTCCCACATGTTCTGCTACTAAAATCCGCAGACCCCCGTAAAAAGTCAAATAAATGAAAAGGTAAGTTCTAGAAGCCCAGCTGGTCGAATATTCTCCCAACTTGAAGCTTCTATAGGTGCGATCAGTTTGAGCTTTATCCCTCCATTCATGGATATTATCTCTTGGTCTATGGATCTCAAATCCCTTCATGAGAGGAATCCATCCCCCTCTTCATGAAACTGAAAATACCTCCATTTTCCTCTAATTGAGCTCATGTTTGAGTCTGAAGGGTAGATGATGTAGCTTGTATATGGTAATTGCTCAAGAAATTCGCAAGAGTGCATACTCTCTACACAAGTTTTTGTTGGCATGAGAATGATCACACCCTTATGTTCATAAATCCATGCTAGTATTCAGATAGGAAGGCTTGTGAAACTGAAGGAGGAACGATTGTTCAAGACCCAGGGAGAAACTAGTACAACATCAAGGCATCGGGTTGTAAAGTGACTCTTTTCATTCAAGATAATACATATGGATTTATTTTTCTCATTGAGTTATTCTCGTGCTTATTGAATAACATCAATACTTAGACTCCTTGATCACTAAGTTGGATTAGCTTTTCTTAATTATTATATGTTTTGGGTGCTTTGATTATTTTTTCTGTCTTTGATTTTAGGTTCTACTTACTGAAGTAGCCTCTTTGGAGCTACTGGATAAAATACTGCATCGAACATTGGATTTCAAGGTAGGGGCATGTCCTCTTTCTTTGTTTATAATAATTCTGAATTGCAAATCATCTAGAGAAAACAACTTACAAATGGATTTTTCTTTCTAGATATTCATAGAATACTAGGGATATCATTCTTGTTTGCAAGGGGGATTAATCCGCATAACAAGAGGGATGAGTAAGTGTTGCTAAAGGGAGACCATGATCATCCACAAAGAGAAATATCATCATGTGAGAGTTCACAAGAATTTCACATACCTCAATGAGTTCGAGATAGGGAGTAGGATGGCATATTGTTGGTTCTCTTACGGTAGATCGAGCTCAAAAGAGGCTGCTCATGATAATTTGGGAATGAAATTTCAGTGGTGTTTATGTGTGAAGTCTGCATCAAATTTTGAAATAGTAGAGAGGGTTGAAACCCTATATTGTTGTGGTTAGTAGGCTGCAAGGTATGTGATAAATACCAACACAAATGGAGGAGGGCCTACACTAGAAATTAGGGAAATGATAGATGTAGCCATAGGTGTAATATTTACTGAGGTAACCATAGTTTGAGGGTTGTAAATATCTAAAGTTCAGGTCAAGATCTAGTCAAATAAATTCCCATAATCTATGGGTCAATATGATCTAGGTTGAGTCTCTTATGGAGGCAAGATTCGTTATTTTTTCTATGGGTGGATAGGGTTTATTCTAAAGCGATTAGAATAGAAGTATAATTCCCAAGTTAGGGAGGTATCCTAGCATGTTCAGACCATAAGGTGTGCCCTTAATACTGTGACAAATATGCGTAGAAGAAGAGGGTTCGTGACCCTTAGAGAGAGGTTTATCTTTGCAATATATACCAAAAGTTTGGAATATGGTTTGCAGAAGTATGTGCGGGGATAGAAAATGTGAAGGAAGGTGGAACCTGAGTAGAAAAATGTGACATATCAGGAACAGATTTACAGGAAGAGGAGTTGGTTTTGGAGGATTGTCCATAGATTTCTGGATAGAGATCTGAAGAAACCTATAAAAAATTAGTTAATGGATTGTTAGTGGATGGTTTGTGACCCTAGTTCAAGCATCTACAAATTGTTAGAAGGATGATAAGAGGAGTTGTTCATATTTTTTCATAGATTGGACAACTAAGAAATTGGTACACAAGAATAGTGATTTTGAGAGGACTCAAATCATTATTAGGTAGAAAATTTGAAGATCCCTAGATGACGGTAGTGTTGTGGGCACTAGATCAGTAAAATAATTTACTGTTGATGTGGATTTATGCAAGAACGCAACATAATATAGAAATACCCATAAACATAGAGATGCAGCGTAAATAATGCTTCATTTTATTAATAAAAGAATGATTGAAATAAGCTTACAAACATAATGGAAGCAAGCTAGGGCGTTGGTAGCATATCTCTGAGAAGATATGTGGCATACATGGGCCTCTGAACTATGCTACATTGAGGCTCGAAGGCCTATTACATACATAATGGAAATAGATGAGCTAGGGTACTGGCAGCATATCCCTGAGAAGAGATGTGATGGCTACCAGCCCCCTGAACTGTGTTACAAAGAGGCTCGAGGGTCTATTTATTGTTGAGAAACAATGTAGAATCTGAAATGTCCAAAAACCTAACCCTAGGAGATGAAGCACCAAAAATTTGGGCCCCGTTTGGGTAAATTGGTGTTTCAACTTCCCAAGGACGTAACTTCGGCATACGATCTCTGTTTGACGTGTATGATACATCATTATAAAGATCTATCTAAGGACTAAAAGTGTTTTGGCGAATATTTATTTCAAAACAAAATAATATTTTTCGGACAAACAATGCCCAAAAAATGTCATTTAGGGCCTCAAAACAGTTCCGGAAGTTCAGGACTCGAAAAACTGCTAAAAATAGTAAGTTATGCTACAACTTGAAAACAGAAAGAAATGATGGTGGGGGTTCAAATCGAATAGGTGGGTGGCCGCCAATATCCACATGGATCATTAAGGCCCCAAAATGGCTCCGGGAGTGGAGGACCCAAAAACCTGCTAAAAATAATAAGCTGCTAGAAGTGAAAAGCTGCAAGAATTGATGTTGTGGGTCCAAATGGAATAGGTGGGAAGCCACCGATATCCACCTGGATCATTCCTCCCTCCTTAGGAATCAATGGTCTCCATTGCATTAAGTTCCTCCATGGGGGGGGAGGGGAATTCTGCTAAACTTGGTATTGGATTTGTCCAGGATGTTGTAGACCTGTTGGCAAACGTGCTGGATGTAGATGTGCCGTCGGTGGGTAGTCGTTGAAGGATATGGGAAAATTTATCCATCATCATGTTCCTTTGTTTCTCGACAGCCTCCCCGAGCAAGATTTTGATAGGATCTCCTGCTCCCTCGTCTTTCTTTCCTTCGCCATGGGGGGTCAACGGGGTTGGTGAGGCTAATCTTGGAAGGGTGCAACTAGATCGAGCTCGAACTTCTTATACTCTGACCGCGTTGGGGACATGCAAAGAAAAAAAAAGAAATAACAGACTTTCTCTAATACCATTGATCCAGATTTATGCAAGAACACAACATAATACAAAAATATCCATAAACATAGAGATGCAGCGGAAAATACTGCTTCATTTTATTAAGAAAGGAATGATTGAAATAACCTTACAAACATAATGGAAGCAAGATAGGGCACTGGCACCATATCTTTGAGAAGAGATGTGGCGTATGCGGGCCTCTGAACTGTGCTACATTGAGGCTTGAAGGCCTATTACAAACATAATGGAAATGGATGAGTAGTGTATCCTTGAGAAGAGATGTGATGGCTACCAGCCCCCTAAACTGTGTTACAATGAGGCTCGACGGCCTATTTATTTTTGAGAAACAATGTAGAATCTGAAACGTCCAAAAACCTAACCCTAGGAGATGAAGCGCCAAAATTGTGGGCCCCGTTTGGGTAAATTGGTGTTTCAACTTCCCGGGGACGTAACCTCGGCATACGATCTCCATTTGACATGTATGATACATCATTAGAAATATCTATCTCAAAACTACAAGTGTTGCTGCAAATGTTTATTTTGGAACAGAATCATATGCGCTGGACAAACGATGCCCAAAAAATGTCGTTTAGGGTCTCAAAATGGCTCCGGAAGTTCAGAACCCGAAAAATTGCTAAAAATAATAAGTTATGCTGCAACTTGAAAACAAAAAGAACTGATGGTGGGGGTTCAAATGGAATAGGAGGTGGCCACCAATATCCACTTGGATCATTAAGGCCCCAAAACGTCTCTGGGAGTGGAGGACCCGAAAACCTACTAAAAATAGTAAGCTGCTGGAAGTGAAAAGCTACAAGAAATGATGTCATGGGTCCAAATGGAATAGGTGGGCGGCCACCAATATCCACCTGGATCAAGTGTGGTTGGGAAAATTAATGGCAGTCCAAGTATATTTGGAGAGTTGTTAGGTGATTTTCAAAGAAGAGCCCAAAGTCTTGTGCTTGTGAAGGAAAACAAGACTGGTAGAAGGGTAGGTGTATTGGGCCTAAGGATGTGCAGACTTTGAAAGACTAAAATAACAGTCAAGTGGGCTATCCAACTAGCCCTATTCCACTATATTATAGAGGATTGAGTAAGTGAGAAGAAGGGAAACCTCCATGGCCCTATATTTTACATCTTGGAGCAGGAGTATGGAAAAAGTGGGAAAACCAAAGAACTGTTCACAAAAAGAGTTATGAACAACTGATCGAAAACCATAAATGTTGCAGACCTTATGAAAAAATAGGTAGAAGGATGGCAAAGTTTTTCAAGCCAGGTTCAGTAACCTAAAATAGTTGAGTTCATTGATAGAGGCAAATTGAGGAGTTGCATAACAGGAGACAAGAAGACCTATGAGATGTGTTCAGGACATGTGCATGGAAAGGGCTATGTTCCGCCACAATAAGAAAGTGGGTCAAGCATTTCATTTTTCAAGGTATATTGGTTTTCAAAGGACCAACACCAATCCCTAGTTTTATTCCTTGTATCAGTGTTATTTTAAAGGGACATAATACCTAGTATGAGAGATCTATCCTATTCTAGTTTAGTTTATAATTTAATGAAGAACAATTTGAAAAATTTAAAAATTATCATGTGCACTAGTTGATTCCCTGATGTGTGTAGATTTCATTGTGCAAAGTATATGTGTTGTGGCACTTGAGTGTGTTTGCATCAAATATCCTAAGACCAAAGCTAGATTCTCATGTGTTGTGGAAATTCAAGATATTCCTTTTTCACCTAAGAAATACCTATAACTCATATTAGGCTACTCATGTCCAATCTCAACTCATACCACTTAAAAAGTTACCAAGACAAGGCTCATCACATCCAACTGTGGTTGTAACACAACTAAGAAAACTAGTTTACATCTTGACATGCCATAACACATCTAGTTTACATCTTGACATGCCATAACACATGTCATGTCTTAAATCCCTTAGCACTATTTGGCATGTGTTAGCATCCCCTACATTCCTTTGCATGCTTTTACACTCCCTAACACACCCTAGCACTTACTGACACGCCTTCGTAGTCTAGCATACCTTGGCACTGCCTAGCCTATAACCTTGTCACTCCCTTCTTAACACACACAGAAACCATTGACACTCCCTGTCACACACTCCTATTCATTCATTTCCATGCATTTTTATCTAGTACTTCCTTTTGTTTCCCTAACACTCCCTATCACTCCCTAGCATGCATTAACACACCCTAACACCTGGCACATCTTGGCATGCCTCCCTAGCACTCTAGCATTCCTTGGTACTACCTAGCATACCTTGTCACTATCTCCTTAGTACATCTAGATATCATTAACACTCCTAGTGACAAAATCTTATTCATTCATTTCCATGCAATTTTGCCTATTGCTACCTTGTATTTCCATAGCATTCCTTAACACTCCTTCGCACATGTTGGTACACCCTATCACCTAGAACATCTAGGAATGTCGCCTTTCCCTCTAGCATGCCTTAACACTGTCTAACATACCTTGTCACTCCCTCCTTAGAACACCTGCAACTCATTAACAATTCCAATCACAAACTCTTATTTTTTCATTTCCATTCATTTCGACGTAGTTCTCCCTTGTGTTTACTTGTCACTCGTAGTTAACACTTCCTTACACACGTTGGCACATCTTGGGCGCATGTCATCCTTACACTTTAAAATTCCTTAGCACTGCTAAGCATGCCTTTTCACTCCTCCTTTGCACACTTGGAACTCGTTGACACTCCTTATAGCACACTCTTTTTCATTCATTTCCATGCATTATGAAATAATGCTCCCTTGTGCTTCTCTAGCACGACCTAACACTCCTTGGCACACATTGGCACACCCTAGAACTTGGCACATCATGGAATGATTTCCTAGCACACTATCATGCCTTCACACTACCTAACATACCTTGTCACTCCCTCCTTAGCACACCTAGAACTTGCTAACACTCCCTATCACACACTCTTTTTCATTCATTTCCATGCAATTGAAACTAATCCTCCCTTTTGTTTTCCTAACACTCCCTAGCATGTGTTGGTGCCACACTGCAAAACCTATCACATATTGGAATGATTAACATGCCTTGGAGATTTCTAGCATGTGTTATCACTTCTTGGGATTCTCCGCGCACTTTGACACTCTGTAGTTGTCATGCCCTCTGTTAGAGTCAGCCTTTGCAGCCTTCCTTCAGTGATCAAACATGCTCTTACAAAGTTATTTTAAGGTGTCAAGGTCAAATTTTGTCATTTCAATGAGTCTTCAAGCAAAATTTGGTCACTAGGCATTAGGTCTAGGGTTTGCTTTCACTCCTTCCAAATTTGTCCAAATGTCAGTCCATGTCACCATTCAGTTGAGTGTATCATCATTCATAGGGTTTTCATCATCATGTCAAGTTCCGTTGGGTCATTTTACACCTCGTTCATGCTTCAGTTGTGCCTTGGTAAGGTCCATTTCCCTCTCCTAGGGTTTTGGAGGTAATTTCTCTTGGATGGTCAAATCATCGAAAAAATTGTATCCTAATGTTCATACACCTTCCCCTATCCTTAATATACCTCATTAAACACTTCCCATCACTGAGATCCCCCAAATTCCTCATTTTTGCACAAACCCTAGTTTCTTGCCACAACTTGGCAATTTTCTAGGCTAGGCCTGTGTTTTGCCCTTTTGGGCTGCCACATAAGTGAATCTTCTAGAATAGATAAAAATAAGCCAAAGTTACATGTCAAATATGAATTTACATCATAAAAACCCAAAAATTCCATCCACAAGCAAAACTGGTCCATACTAGGCGAAAATCTAGTATGAGGGTGAGACCCACTTAACTGAAAAACCTGTTTTTTGACCCAAAAATTTGAAAATGACAAAATTTTCTCCGAATTTGCCCAAATTCGGAGCGGAGGTCCTCCATCATGTGTCCTGCCCAGTCAATGAAGCCTCGACCAAAATCCGAAGTGGATTAGGCCTTTTCCGCCGTCTTAGTGCTCTCCTGGTGCATGCAGCTCCTATGGTGAAAACACTGTCTCGGTTGTATGTGTTGGTCTCTATCATGGTGTCACAATGTGTATGAAAGTATACTGATATGGTTATGATGAAAACAAGTGTTTGGTGTACGCTCCAATGTCAGATGTGTCACATATATGTCAAAGTGCTATAGGAAATATCACAATGGGAAAAAGATTATCACAAGGAACTCGAATGGAAAATAGCCACTCTTTGACTACATGGGGATTTGACACATGAATAGGAATGAGTATAGTGTAGGTCAATATAAATAGCCCTTGCAACGTTTGAAAATGTCAATGGAGGATGTGGATAAGTGAAAATGGGACTATGTCATAACATGAATGATGAATAGTGTGAAAATGACAATGGCAATAACAATGAGAGCAGCGATGTAATGGCAATGAGAGAGCGTGAGGCTGAGGTAAATAATGAGCAGGGACACCACAGACAGTAGAGGCATGAGCATATATATCAACAACACAACCTTGGAAATCCTTCACAAGACTATCAACATGTCTCTCAAAAACCCTAAGAAATGAATTTGCAATGAACATAGGTTTTACGTTTCTCCACATCAAACATTTGTTTCTCCACTTTCAAAACACCATAATCATGTCCAAAAATCACTGAGAAATGTTTAAAAACCTACTTGCAAGTTTTTGGAGTCAACTTGAATCAAAACTGGGCACAAAACAAAAATTTATGGGCTTTTTTGTTTAAGTGGGTCGCACCCCTCAAGTGGGTCGCATTTCCCTCTTGCCACATAGTGCATTTTTCAGGAAGCTTTTGGAGGCCTTCCCGGTGTCCAAATTGAGCGTGTGATAGCTCGTTGGAAAGCTCTTGGAGTCTAATTTCCAAAACAAGTGGAATTATGCAATTTGTATTTGATTTACCCTGTAAAAAATCAAATCTCCCAACACTAGTCAAAATGAGCAGAATGAGGCTGCCTCAAGGCAGAGCGCTGTTGCAGTCAACTTTTGAAGGTCTTCCTCAACTCCAAATTGATATCATGATATCTCATTTGAAAGGTATTTCTGTTTAGTTATCCTTTGAATCATCAAGTAAGTCATTTAGCCAAACATGCTAGGAGAAAACTTTATTTTCCCAAGGTCACTTCAGAGGTGCATTCAATTCTCCTGAGGCAACGGTATTTTTGATATTTCTCTAAAACCATGATACCTGTGTAAAAAGTGAAGGATTTTTTTCTTCCTTGGCATGTTGTGGAAAAAAACCTCTCTTAGTTTCCCAAATTTCATCTTTGATTGCTCTGAAACATCTTTTGAGTGAAACCGATCCCGATGTGTGGAACAAGGGATTTTGTCGAAATGAAGCGAAATGAAGGGGATAGGGGGCTTATAAATTCTTGGGGAAATTTTGGGAAGTAGGGAGGGATGTTAGGAAGCAGGGGGAAGTGGAATCACAGAGATTGAGTGAGGGGAAGGGGTCCAAAAGGGCAAAACACAGGCCTAGCCTAGAAAATTGCCAAGTTGTGGCTAGAAACTAGGGTTTGTGGAAAAATGAGGAATTTGGGGGATCTCAGTGATGGGAAGTGTTTAATGAGGTATATTAAGGATAGGGGAAGGTGTGTGAACATCAGGATACAAGTTTTTCCGATGATTTGACCATCCAAGAGAAATTACCTCCAAAACCCTAGGAGAGGGAAATGGACCTTTCCTAGGCACAACTGAAGCATGAACGAGGTGTAAAATGACCCAACGGAACTTGACATGATGATGACAACCCTATGAATGATGATACACTCAACTGAATGGTGACATGGACTGACATTTGGACAACTTTGGAAGGAGTGAAAGCAAACCCTAGACCTAATGCCTAGTGACCAAATTTTGCTTGAAGACTCATTGAAATGACAAAATTTGACCTTGACACTTTAAAATCACTTTGTAAGAGCATGTTTGATCACTGAAGGAAGGCTGCAAAGGCTGACTCTAACATTGGCTCCAATGGGGATGGTGGCTCCAGCTCCGTGGAGGTGCCAAGAATGGCAGATCTTTGGGAGAGCAGACCAGTGCATTCATCCATTGGGCGATGGAATCATTATTTTGAACGGATAACACAAAACCTTTGACACATTTATTGAATGAAAACTTGACTGAAAACTTGACTCAAACCGACTCGATGGCAAACTGAGATAACTTGAAAAAAAAAAACTGACTCAACAGACCAAACACAAATGACTCAAGACTGACTTAAAACAAAACTTTACCAAGCTTTTGAAAAAAGGCAGCAGTCCATCAAGATTTGGAATCATGATGACAACCACCTGCATATTCATGAAATATGTACAATCATGTATAATTGGCTTTCCAATGTAACCAGTCAAGCAGATGGCTTCTTGACTGATTCTTCTGATCAGATCTCTTGGTCAACAATAGATACTGGTAACTGGGCATCCAAAAACATAATTGACCATGATCTCCTTCATCACTGAATACTGCAATACTCACCTTTACTGCTGACTGTAACAATTTTTCCAATGGATCATGAAAAACATGAAGATTTACCTCCTGCTGAAAGAACATGGTGTCCTTCTCTTCTGATTCTGATCTATCTTTATCATGTACTTCAGTAAAAGTATGCTCCTGGGCTTCAAAAAACTCTGAACAGGTAGGTGAGCAAATCTCTTCTTGAGAAAACATTTCAACACATGAGACATATGAAGAAAATGAAAGGCAATCCGGAATGTTTTGATCTTTGGTACTCTGAAAATATGATAGGTCATCTTCATATGATAGGACAACCGGATTTTCATTACAGTCATCAATCATGAGAAAAGAAACTTCCAATGATTCTTGAAGCTCAAACATGACATTTCTATCATCTACCAAAAATTCATCAAAAGAAACTTTTTCACTTTCTTGAACAAAAATTCCATCTTGCTTTTCATGAACTAACTGAATTACCTCTTTATGAAGACTTTGTTCTGATGAACTGAAAACACTTGGATCAAAAACTCTGTCTATGGTCTCAACAGCAAAATACTCCTTTTCAGCATTCAGCACAAGGTATGCTTGGTCATCACAATCTGAATCTGGATCTGAAATAGCTGGCTGGTCATTATCACAATCTGAAACTGAAACTTGAGTTCCCGGCATGTTGTCTTCTTCTGTGGGCAGATCTGAAATGACACTTTCTCTTTCATCACTTTCAGTCATATAGACATCTTCAACCTGCTGATCTATAAGGCTACTTACCGGACTGTCATCCTTTTCAGAAAAGGAAGAAGTTTCACCATCACCTTCTTGACCATGTGCACACTGCAGATCTGCGTTAACTTGAGCTAGAACATGACCTTTCAGTAGCTGATCTATCTCATCTTCAGATAGAGGAGATAATACCTTTTGTCTTCTTTTTCTCAAACAATGATTGTCTTCATTGATTTCAAGTGAAGGAGTATACAAATTTTCCTCATACTGCTGATCCATTTCATGTAATTCCTGTTCACTGTCAACATGCAAAATGGCTTCATTTTCTACCGTACTAAGATCTTGATCCTGCTGCAAATTTTCATGATCGTCTTTATGCTGCTGAAATGGATTTTCATACAGGGCTTCCATGATCTCATCATCCATGAAATTATCATCTTCATAATATTTCTCAAGGCTTTCAATAAAAGTAGAAACATGTTTGCAACAATCATGAACTAAATTTAACGATGGATAAGATACTTGATATCTTTCAATGAACAGGGCATGAAAATCCTTTAAACAATAAATACAGGCCAGCGGCAAATTTTCATACCAAGATTGGGCTTCACCTTCCAGGGTGGCCAGGAATATCTTCATCAAACAATCTTCAGGAAAAGCCACCTTCAACTTGCGAATATGCATGTGAAATCTAACCAGATGTAAAGCAGCATCTTTCTTACCATCATCATTAAACGTAGGCAGATTCCTTGACCAATCTACCTTGGGCATCTTATTCGGAAAACCTGGAATGTGATCTCGGCTCATGGGAGCATATCTTCTCGTGATTCGGTCCATCTTGAAAATCTCACAGCTACTGATCTCGCTGGAGTGAAGTCACCATGAAGCATCGATTTCTGGATTTGTTCAGTGAATGAAGTCGCCAGGTGAATGATTTCAGCCTTGCGATGTCTGACTGTTGTTCACCATCAACGATCAGATCTGAACTTGATACATGTACTGGGGCAATTTACAAGTTAAATACTACGATTACAAGTTATACCGGAGATCGACTGAAGCAGCGTTTATCTACTTCGCTGATGCATAGCAACAGCGTTTCGAAGGCTACCTGGCGTGTCTTCAGACTCCGTCTATGACAAGCAAACGTTTTGAGTTTCTCCCCAGTATGGTCGCCACTATGTTAGCACTCAAATCTACCTCAGGCTGAAATGAAGTAAAACTCAAGGCTACATCAAACCACGCTCGGCCTCGTAGCTAGCCCTACGAGGACAGGAGAGGGCTCTCTCCGTCAATCTCGAGAAAATGAGCAATAGGATGCGAGATGACTTACAATAAGAACTGATTTTAGGCTAGTAAAGAGATAAGTATGTTTGTTTTTTGGTTTTTGGGTTTTCGCTGGAGAAATGGGAAAACAAATTTTGGGTCCGGGGATAAGGTCAGACCTTTGCAGATTTCAAGTTGGGGCGAGGTAGGTGAATGTCTTGATGCTTTTGATTGGATATATGAACAGATTAGACCGACGAGGAGCTGAAGAGGGAAAAGAAGAACTTGGATCCTCTCCAAACAGCTGAAAACATATAGAACTAACTGAATTCAAAGGCCAAGCACTATAAACAATGGATTCAACCTTATTTCACTCATTCAACTTAGTTCAGAAGCATAATGAAAGGATGGCATACATTAAACATGAAGAAACTTACAGTAAACAAAGAAGAAACACCATCAAGAACAGAACACCACAAGGATCCCAACAAGTGCCACAAAACCCCTGATCTTTCCTTAGCCAAAATATGAAAAGTATGTACAATGATATCAAAGTATCCCAAGAGTCCAACCTGTAGAATGCCTCAGAAATTACAATATATAGATCACTCTAACCCCTTTCCCCACCTCTAGGGGTCGAATTCCCTCTTCAGGGATCAGTTTCAACCAAATCTAATCATGGAACTACAATCTAGGCAGCTAACAACTTGCCTCTAAAAGAGTGGAAACTGATCCATTACATGATTTTTTACTCATTTGAGAGTGAATCTTCTAGAAGAGATAAAAATAAGCCAAAGTTACATGCCAAACATGAATTTACATCATAAAAACCCAAAAATTCTATCCATAAGCAAAACTGGTCCATACTAGGCGAAAAACTGAGCTGGCAGCTGGAAATTCAGGAAAAATTTCAAGTGGGTCGCTCCTGAGCCGTGTGGGTCGCTCATGTTCCAGGCTGATTTTGAGGTACTTCCCGGCATCCAAATTGAGCTCATGATAGCTCGTTGGAAAGACCTGGATGTCTAATTTCCAACCCAAGTATAATTTATGAATTTGGAGCTCATTTGACTCTCCAAAAATCAAATCTCCCAACATTAGTCAAAATGAGCAGAATGAGGCTGCCTCAAGGCAGAGCGCTGTTGCAATCAACTTTTTAAGGTCTTCCTCAACTCCAAATTGAGCTCATGATAGCTCATTGGAAAGGTATTCCTGTCTAGTTAGCATTTGACTCATCATGCAAGTCATTTGGCTAACCATGCTAGGAGAAATCTTGATTTTCCCAAGGTCACTTCAGAGGTGCATTCAATTCTCCTGAGGCAACGGTATTTTTGACATTTCTTCAAAACCATGATACCTGTGTACAAAGTGAAAGAGGTTTTTCTTCCTAGGAATGTGGTGAACAAAAACCTCTCTCAGTGTCCCAAATTGCATCTTTGATTTCTCTGAAAAATCTTTTGAGTGAAACCGATCCCGATGTGTGGAACAAGGGATTTTGTCGAAATGAAGCGAAATGAAGGGGATAGGGGGCTTCTAAATTATTGGGGAAATTTTGGGAAGTAGGGAGGGATGTTAGGAAGCAGGGGAAAGTGGAATCACAGAGATTGAGTGAGGGGAAGGGGTCCAAAAGGGAAAAACACAGGCCTAGCCTAGAAAATTGCCAAGTTGTGGCTAGAAACTAGGGTTTGTGCAAAAATGAGGAATTTGGGGGATCTCAGTGATGGGAAGTGTTTAACGAGGTATATTAAGGATAGGGGAAGGTGTTTGAACATCAGGATACAAGTTTTTCCGATGATTTTACCGTCCAAGAGAAATTACCTCCAAAACCCTAGGAGAGGGAAATGGACCTTACCAAGGCACAACTGAAGCATGAACAAGGTGTAAAATGACTCAATGGAACTTGAAATGATGATGAAAAACCTCTGAATGATGGTACACTCAGCTGAATGGTGACATGGAACGACATTTGGACAAATTTGAAAAGAGTGAAAACCAACCCTAGACCTAATGCCTAGTGACCAAATTTTGCTTGAAGACTCATTGAAATGACAAAATTTGACCTTGACACTTTAAAATCACTTTGAAAGAGCATGTTTGATCACTGGAGGAAGGCTGCAAAGACTGACTCTAACACCTCCTGCACTTTCCCAGTTCATTATAGGAAACCCTTGTTTCCTTGAGATGCTCATCCCCTTATATGACATCTCGTATGGACCAGTTTGGAAGGAGTCTTAGCGAGGCAAGGGCTGGACGGATCCGGACGACGGTCTGCGAAGGCCGTGGAAGGATCAGGTGATCTCTCCACTCGTGACTTTTGTACATGCTATCTATAATACATAAGTACCATGCTGTTCCTGAAATAAACGTGTTAGTGTATGCTTATATGTATGAGAATATTTGTTATACAAGCATTCATTATGATTTATTTAATGTTTTATATGAATCTCACTGACATTTAGAGTAGATATATGCTGTACAACCAGTCCTTTTTGCTTGTTTCTTCTTGTCTTTCAGGTTAAGAAGGAAGGACGGTTGCTGGGGGTTTGAACCCTGCGGGATCTTCGTCAACCGTAGGACCAACGGGTAACTTTCTCATTCTACTCTATTTAGTTTTTTCTGAACGTGCATGGTTGTGTGAGTCTCTGTTAAGTAGCATGCCCCTGCTCTGTGGAGGTTGTAACCCAACGAACCTCTAGGGTGATAATTCCCCGAAACAAGAGACTAAACCAAAATGGGAGAATCAATCCCAAATCAGGAATCCCAACTACAGGAAAATCAACAATCCTGGGAAAGGTAAAGAACCTTCCCCAGATCAGAATATAAGACCCCCATTCGAAGAAAACTTTGCAGAGAGTTCACAAAAAAATGTTGAGGATGAGGAAGACATCAACATAGTTATGGGGATAGATGAAAAAAATACAATTTTCCTCACTAAGGAGTGTTAGCCACCTATAAAAATTTGTCATATCAAATGGTGGCTAGATCCTCTTTAGACATCAAGAAACAATTTCATGCCAAATTGTTAGTTCTTAAAGTCTTATGAATTTAACTAATATTTTAGTTAAATATTCACTTCTTTTCCCTTATAAACCTGAAAAATCTGCGATTTGCCTGAAGAGAAGACTACTTAAAATCCATTTTTTCCCCTCATTTTACCCCTCATTTTACCCCTCCTTTCACTCATAAATTAACCCAATTTTTCATCCCTTTTCCTCCATGAAAATCCTTCCATAAGCCTTAAATTAACCTTCAAAATCTTCCAAACACCCTTTAAAATCATTTGGTCTCTTTCCATTTGTTTTAAAAAGCCTTCTTTCCTCTACCAGAACCCTCAATTTCCCTTAAAAACTCTGTTTTTAAGTCCAAAAATAGTCTTTTTCACTATAAAAGTTTTTAGCCCCCGAGGGCTTAACTTTCGTAACCCCCGCCTCATGAGGCCTTAAGCCCCGCCGCAACCGGGCACTTAAAGGGTCTAAACCCCCATTGTAAACCTTCATTTCCTTGTTTTTCCTTTGTATTTCCATAAAACCCGTCTTTTCTTCCTATTTCAATAAAACCCGACAGTTCAATGTCTAAATGAATATCAGCCATAGATTTAAACTGATTAATGGCCAGAGGCTCATCACATCGCATGTCCACTTCGGTTCCTCCCTTTTCTTCATGTCCTTCAAAATTTGCGATGCGATCAAACCTCAACCGTCGATCGCCCCTTTGATTCGACAGTCAATCCACAATCGCATCGCAAATTCCCTTGGTTCTTTTCCCTTGGCCTCTTCCGATGCCATTCTTCCCGATTAAATCTTAGCCGTCGAATCCACAAGAACTGACGGCTAAGATCTCGTCGCAACTCTGCCCATAATTCTTTGCGTTTGTCCCTCAGATTAACTCTCAACCGTCGATCTGACGCCCATATCTGACAGAAAGCATTACATTGCATCGCAAAATTCCCTTTGTACCTTCCCCTTTCTTCCTCCGACTTGCGATCCTGTGATCAAATCTGGGCCATCCATTCCAAAGATCCAACGGTCCATATTAAACCCGACTTTCCTCTGTTGTTTTTTCATAAACCCGACAGTGTAATTCCTTAATGAAGATCCACCGTTGATATTTGCAGATCAACGGCCCACATTGCACCCGATATCCGCCCGATCCCCTGCCTTTCATTTCTTTCACCGCCCCCAGATCAAATCCCTGCCGTCCATTTCATACATTCGACGACCAGGATTTATTTCACACACCACATAACTTTTTCCCCTTTGTAAAACCTTCCGCCTCAACTACAGATCTCCACCGTCCATTCTTGAGATCCAACGGTCGGGATCGAAACCGCCTTGACCTTGCCCACCATTTTCCGCCCACGCATCTTATCCCATCGCGCTCTCATTCCCACCGTCGGATCTCCCCGCCTTTCATTCGACGGTTGCTATCCCATATCGCGTGATTTTTCACCTGAACGTTAATGCCTAAAAATTACGTGATATGGGCGGTTTTAAAAAGACACGTGTCAAGCACATAAGCATATTGCGTTTTTTTTGAGAAATTTTGAAACCACTTTGGAGCAGCGTGAAACCAACATTTTTTTCAGCCGAAACCACCTTTCCCCATCGCATTACATTTTCTCATTTAAATCTCTGCCATTCGTTCTTTTCATCCAATGACCTAGATTTTATTAAAGCCCCAAGTCTTTGCTCCTTCGCTTATTCCCTTGGCCATCTCATCGACCATTTCCCACCGTCGATCTCCGAATATCGACGGTTCTGATTAAATCCTTCCCCCCCATTCATTTTCCCATCATCCAAACCCCCAAGCACTTCGTTCAAGGAATCCCAACCGTTGATAATCCTAGATCAACGGCTCTTATTCTCTCTGCGACCCAAAATTTCATTTAAGCCCATTTTCACTTCCGCCAAAGATTTTTCCCTTTTTTACTACATTTTCCTCCATTCCACTATAAATTTTCCCCTTCCGCAGTATAAAACTCCTGATTGATCTCAGCCATTGATCAACCAGGATCAATGACCCGGACTTATTCTGACCCCCATTCATCCAACCGACTCCCCTGTTGACCCCAGCAAGCAAATCCCGACCGTTGGTTGATTTCATCCAATGGTCACGATTAAAACTAACCTCCAAAGCAGCCTTATCCTATTCCTTCATGAATTTTCTTGACTTTTGTGTGTTTTTTCAGGTTTTAAAGGTTTCTCAACTGTTTGAAAATAAAATCAAAGGCCGGGGATGGCGATCCCTCAGGCCACTATTCATGAAGAAGATAAATCTGCAGGGTTCGAAATTACGATTTATCCGTGCCTCGTGAGCACTGGTAACATTATAAAACCCTCTGCGCACCTGCAAAAGCAATAAAAACATAGTGGACCTTAATCAGACAAAGAGTATCAGTGTTAAAGGATAAAATCACAACAGAGATGAAGGATTAAAGGTTTTAACACAATTTTTAAGGATTAAGGTATAAATTTGACTATCAAAGGCCTAATCCACTCAGTTGAAGATAGTATGAAGACCGGAAGAAAGAGATTAAGCTTAATCAGGCGTAAAAGATAGATCAAAAGCAAATTAACATTGTTTTAGGGAAAAACAATCAGATCTATTAATCCGAGAAACCTCCACTGCCACATCAGAGGCTAATTGAATCCTCTCCAGCTACCAAAAGCCACCTACAACCTCAAAGAAATCAAAGAAGGCATAGTTAATGCCTATTTCAAAGATATTTGCCTAAAGACAGCTGAACGGTTATTACAAATCAAAGGAACTTATTACAACTGTCAGCATAGTTATTATAAAGATAAGAAACAACCCTGAAGTCAATTTTCTCATCTATTAAGCCTAAAAAAGCAGAACAGAGTTATGAAACAGAGATATAGATATAATGCATTCCTGCCTTATGCCTTGCATAGATTTCAAGGCTAGGGATTGCATTAATTGTGGAATTAATAATACTTTAACCCTAGAAACTCTTCCACCTCCTCATTTTCTTATAAAATCCCATTGAAGAGTACATTGTAAGGGTTGGTTGCTAAACTTTGATGTAATACTTGTGCTCGAAACTTTCTACATGTAAATAGTTTTCAGAGGCTCTTGAAGCTCTGTTTATGATCAAAGAAGTTAGGCTGAGAAGAAAAGATGATTTTTGTACTGAAACATTGGACTTGAAGTATGTAACTAGATTGAAATCAATGTACAAGATGGTTTTTGTGATCCTGGTCTATATCATTGGTGAAGTACTTCTTACTGTGTTATTGTTTTCCTTTCATGTATGCCATTTTTTTCACTTTTCTCTGATAAAGAACAACACATATAGAGCTAGGATTTACTGTTAAAAGTACCCTTCTCTCACTGATAAGCTTTATCTTTATGTTTTCCTCCAATTGTGTGTTTAAGAATGACTTAAGTTAAGTGTAAAAATTATCAAGGAATGTTTGTTTGTCCATGTCTTGATGTGAAAAACTTGAAAGGAAGTTCTTGAATAATATTTTCATTATATGCTAAGTAGAGTTAGACTAGGAAAGTTTATGGTTTGCCCTATCTTCTAGTTCTTTCTCCAAAGGTTGTTTTGAAAGTTTCCCTGAGAGTATGCTGAAAGCAGGTTTATATTTTAATGTATCTTGCTTCATCTTAAGCTGCACTTTGTTTTATTATTTGTTTTCATCCCTTCTGAAAGTATTCATGTGGATTACTGGATTGTCTATATGATAAGTTAGCTTTAATACAAGCTTGTCCAAAGAAGTTTAAGGTTAGCCCTGTCTTTGGTTGGTTTCAAATAGTTGCCTAAAGGATTTTCTTGTTTGGAAAGTTGATAAATCCTTGTTGAAATTATTGAATTTTTCCACCTTCTCAACACTTTTAATGTTCCATTCATCATTTAATCTAAAGGATATTTTGATATATATGACTTTCCCCTCGGATCACTCTTGAAATTGTTGCACAATTAAACCCTTTTATGACTCCATAGCCCAATGGATTAAGTGCTGCTTCATATCTATCCTATCAGCTAAATCTTGTTCTTATTGTTCACATCTTCACCCCTTTGAAACTCTTTCATTTTTAGGACTTTCCACTCAATGGAAAATCATACTCAACCATCCAAACAAACAAAAACCCTTGTTCTTAATAACTAGCCTAATATCATACTAAAAGCCTTAAAGATAAATCAATCTTTGCACTTATAAGAGAGATCCATCTCTGGATTCAGGAGGGCTAGATCCTAGAATCCCAAAGTGGTTCATAATGTTGTCTCTACAACTTTAATATGCTAAAATTATAGAGGCCTAAAATTTTTGGCGACTCCGCTGGGGAACTCTGAGTGAATTTCATCTTAGATACCCTTAAGACCTCAAGAAAAACCCTTGATTCAAGAAAATTGTTCAGTGCAGTATACGTAGCCCTCTTCAAGCACTACCAAGCAAATGGTAGTCATGATAAAACTTATTTAAATCAGTGACAAACTAAGGAACCCTTAGGATTCTCATAAGAGCTTATCAAACCTTGAAGGAATCAGCTAGCTTAGCAATAAGAGTAAAGTTTCTTTGTCTCATCACCGTAGCTAAGTGTTGAAACAGATTTAGGACACTCTTAGAACACATAGGACTGGAAAAAACTCAGAAAACCCAAAAATATTTCAGATTGGTATTCAAATAAACATGGTGGTGGACCATAAAACATTTTACCTCCAAAAGAGCTAGAAATTTCCACCTGATGACTCCACAATCCTAAAAAGACCTTAAGACTCCACTGGGAAACCTATTATCATCATAACATCATTTAAACTCAGTTAAGAAGACTTTAAGAAAGAAGATTGTCATATTTGGTTAAACTTTTCTTGTAAGTTGGGTCTGAAAAAAATAGCATAGTGGCTCCTAGAAGAGTTCATACTAGAGCCTATCCCGACCCAAATCCTCCTGACATAGTTGATAACCATGAAAGAATACTTAGGAAGTCTCCTAAGGCTAAAACTTCAACTATTGTCAGACCACTCCATTGAGCTAATTCTGTTCCTGAAAACCTTACAACTCTACAACAATCACAAGTTGACTTAAGGAACCCATTCAGAACTAGGTCACTTGATGATATAATTAAGATATACTCTGACTCTCCACCTTCATCCCAAGACAGAAGTGAGCATCCTAGTAGCAGAGAAACTACTCCACATGATTCACATTTCCTACTTAATTTTGGTTTCTCTCATCCAAGATCAGCTCAACAGTCTCTTACTGGTCCATCCACTTCTATTCCTCATACATCCATTGTCCAAAACACTCCACTTCAGCCCACTTTCCCTCTTGTTAATCCTCCACTTGTAAATCCACCTCTACCTCCTATCATGGCAACATGGTATGCCCCTCTGGTCCTTCCTTTACCTTTAGTCAATCTTCCACAGGACTATCAGTCCAAAATACCATTGTATGATGCTAGTAGTTCTACTGCTGCTTCACAACATGTGGATAAGATGAATGACTACTTTGATAGAAATGATATTGATGATGAAACTGTCAAACTTAGATTATTTTCTCAAAGTTTAGGGGGAGAAGCAATAAAATGGTTCAAAGGGTTAACCCCTCACATTATTAATGATCTCCAAGCCTTCCATCAGTTATTCTTAAACACATGAGAAGTTAAGAAGAACCCTCTCCAAATACTTTCGGACTACAAGAATCTTCAAAGAAACACTGGGGAAAGTGTTCAAGCTTATTGCACTAGGTTCAATAGTGTGTACAATGCACTTCCCCTAGATCTGAAACCTCCACAAGGCTCAGCTTTAAACAAATTTCCTGAAGGATTTGATCTTGAAATGGCTTATAAACTTAGAGAAAGAGACCCTCTGACTTTAGAAGATATGCAGAAAGGAGCCTTAGCTATGGAAGTAAATCTAATGGAGAAAAGAGCTAGAATGAGAAATGAGAAGAAAGTATCATTTAGGGAAGAGTCTGCACCTTCCACATCTAGCTCAAAGATGGAAAGGATGATGGAGGAAATGATGAAAAAGATGAGCATACTTGAGAGAGCACAAGCTAGTCAAAACCAATCAGCTCCTCAAAACAAAAATCAAAATCAGAATTGTAGGAGAAACCAACCTCAAAATATACCAAGGGAGGATGATCAATAGATTACTCCTCCTTTTCATCAAACTATGTGAGTGAGGTTGAAGAAACAACTGAACAAATAGAGGGATATGACATAAACATGTTGGGAGTATACAATGATAATTTTTAGGTTCATTATAATATAAAACAACGTCTTTACACACCCTATGATGATAAAAAAGCAGAGGATGAATATTACTATCAAGAGCTGGAAAATGTCATCATAGAAACTCCAAAATAGTATGACCTTAGGAGTAAAAAGAACTTGGAAAATCCCAAAACTAAAACCTCTGTTAATCCTGCAAAAAACAACCCTGTAAATAAACTCAAAGTTACAAAACAGAAAGACAAAATAGTGGCTATAAATTCTGATAAAAACAAAGAGAAAGGCACTCAAATTAATGAAAAACAAAGTGCAAACCTTAGCAGTGTTAGCACCTTAGCGAGTGTTCCTGTTAATACAATTTTGACCAATGTAAATAGAGAAAATCAACAAGCTGATTTTGTTGAAAATGCAGCAAGATGATGGAGCTTAGTGAAATGAAGTCGCCTTCACTAAGTGGGCCCGCCGGAAAATTCTGGCGCAAAGTCTATTTTTAGACTATGTCTATTTTTAGACATATGGAGCATGGTCCAGGGGTTGCAGTATGTTATTCTTGGAGTATTGGTCATGTTGGTAAAAATAGATGGACCTCTATTTTTTGACCTATAGTTCGATAGGTCGATGTCTATTTTTAGACTTCCTATCCTAAAAATAGGGAAGTCAAATATTATTTACCCTTAATAATATTTGGACTCTAAATAGCAGTTTACTCTCTTGGAGCACTTCAGTTCGAGCTACAGAAGTGGTTCATGCATCTGACAGAGGAATTATGCTATTCCCAAGGGTTTTATGGCATCATGCATGGTTGACTTCAGTTAGGACTTCAGTGGCAGAAGTTTGGTGGAGTTAATGAGACAGCTAGTGGAGTTGTGTTCGGTTTAATTTAGTTGAACTGGTTGAGATTAGTTTAACTAGATAATAAACTAGTTATGAGTGGATTGAATTAAATATTATTTAATTCATTAATTAGTAACTCATTATTCAACTCAAGAACACATCAGTTCACTACAGTGCATGATCAGTTCAGTGGAGACCAGTGAAAGAGGTAGATGAAAGGGTTGAGTTAGCTATCGGTGGCGACATCAGTTGTGCATGAGATTTGCACCACACTTGGAGGAATTTCCCATGATGATTGCACTGTCAAGCCAAGGAGATTCGAACCTTGGATCTCTATATAGACAGGCCTGGATTGCGCAATAGATGAAAGGCAATTGGCGGTGAGTTTTGAACCAGTAACCTGTTCAAAACTGAGCTAGTTTGTGTGTAACTTCATGAGATAGTACTGAGTACTTGTGAGGAGTATTGTAATGATATTGTTACATGATTTATCCATTATAATATACACAATAGCTGCGGGGTTTTTAGCTATAAGCTTTCCCCATACATACTGTGTTAATGTGTATGATGATTTGATGTGCTATCGCTTGATTTTATTTTCCGCATGTTTGATGATCTGAGTGGAAGAGATTATGTGTTTCATATAAATTCGAATTGTATGTGATCAGGATAGTCTCGGTGGATAATTAATCATTATTCAGCAAATTTCTACATGGTATCAGAGCTATTGAAGAAGAGATTGATCATCACAGTGATTACAAACTTATTTCGGTAGACAGAGTCTGCATGCGGGCCAGGTAGCCTCCGGATTCATCTTTCTTCGGAAAGTGAAAGGTCTGGTAAACACCCCTTGCAGTCAATCTCTGTGCTAGAAATAATTTTTTCTCACAGATCTAGAGCGGTTGAGCTTTGAGGTGGAATTCAAATTTTGCAGCAGTTTTGTTTTCTTGGTGCCGGTGTTGAAAATGTCTTTCAACGGTTTGCGACTCGAATATGCTCTTGAAGGCAGTTCGAATTATGTTGCATGGAAGGATCGCATGGAGGCGGTATTAGAAGATAATGGTCTGAAGGAGTTCGTAGATACGGATGTCCAAAAGCCCACTGATCCTGCTGAAGTCGAAGCATGGCAAAAGAAGATGGCGAAATGTCGAAGGATCCCGTTGGAGGGCGTCAAGGATCATATTGTATCCAGCCTGCATGGAAAGGCTACTCCATATTTAATGTGGAAAGCTTTGACGGATCTATTCCAGAGTAAGAGCGACCAAAGGAAGCCGGCGCTCAAAGATAAGCTCAGGAACATCAAGATGGAGAAAGGCGACAGTATCGCCAAATACCTCACGAAGTTCACTCAGTGCAGAGATGAGCCGGGAAGTGTGGGGGTGACTGTCGAAGACGAGGACATGGTCGACCTGGCTCTCCTTGGTCTTCCGAAGGCTTGGCACTCATATCAAGATAGTGTCAATGGTCGGGAGAAGCTGCCCGGATGGGAGCGCCTTTGGGCGGATCTCATGCAGGAGGAGATAAGGAGGACTACTCGAGATGGATCTTCATCAAAGGGAGCTGATGAAGAAAACTGCGCTTTGGTTGCCAAAGCAAAGAAGGGGAAGGGTAAGAAAACCTCTCATTTTGGTGCAAAGGGTAAGAAGCAGGATATGGCGAAAGTGAAGTGTTTTCACTGCCATGATCACGGACATTATGCTACCAATTGTCCAAAGAAGAAGAAGAACAAGCAAGCGGGAAGATCTGCAGATGGAGAAGCTTTGGCTTCACAATTCGAGCTTGAATTTTCACTGATCGCATGCTTGGTTTCAAGTGTGTTGGGATCGGTGTGGTTCTTGGACAGCGGTGCGTCATTTCATATGACGGGAGATCGGGATTTGTTCTCAGATCTGGAGGACAAATATTTGGGTGTGCACATCGAGATGGGCGATGATGGTAGATACAGTGCGACTGGCATCGGTACCATATCCTTTCAGAGGGAGTCTGGTAAACCCTTTGTATTGAAGGATGTCATGCATGTACCTGGATTGAAGAAGAACTTGATCTCTGTGGCGATGTTGGAAGATAAGGGTTATGATGTGGTCTTCAGCGAAGGAAAAGCCTTCCTGCGCAGTAAGACTACCGGAGAGACCTGGAAGATAGGGGTTCGAACCAAGAACCTTTATCAGTTGCAAGTAGATGGCTGCGCAGCAATGGCATGCAAGGCGGGAGAAGTGGTGAGTCGGGATGATGAGGGCGAACTGTGGCACAGGAGATTGGGCCACCTTCACCATGGAGCTTTGAAGATCCTGCAACAGATTTCTACTGGGCTTCCTAAGGGCACTCTTGCGTAGTCAGATCAGTGCAAGGGGTGTACTTTAGGGAAGTATGTGAAAGCCACCTTTCACGAGAAGGATAGTCGCGCCACGACGATCCTTGAGAGAGTTCACACAGACGTGTGTGGTCCTTTCTCAGTTGCTTCGACAACAAAGCATAGGTATTATGTGATCTTTGTTGATGATTTCTCTCGAAAGTGCTGGATCTTCTTCATGCAGAAGAAGAGCGATACATTCGCAAAGTTCCGTGAGTTTAAAGCACTGGTCAAGAAGGAGTCGGGGAAGAAGGTGATTGCTCTAAGGAGTGATAACGGTGGTGAATTCATCTCGGCTGAATTCAAGGAGTTCTGCAGCGCAGAAGGGATTCGGAGAGAGCTCATCGCACCCCATAACCCACAGCAGAACGGGGTGGCTGAGCGGAAGAACAGAACGATCGTGGGTGCTGCACGGGCGATGTTGCATGATCAGGGCCTACCCCTTCACTTGTGGGCTGAGGCATGCAATACAGCAGTGTATGTGCATAACCGTTGTCCTCACAAGGTTCTTGGCATGAGTACACCAGAGGAGGCTTATTCTGGCAAGAGGCCTGATATTTCCCATTTGCGGATTTTTGGTTCTCCTGTCTACATGCATGTGACGAAGGATGCAAGAAGGAAGCTGGATCCAACCGCCGAGGTTGGAATATTTGTGGGGTACACTGATACACCTCACAACTATCGGGTGTATTTGTCAGACAGTCGCAAGACTGTTGTGCGACGGGATATAAAATTTCAGGAGGAGAAAGCCATGCAGTGTTCGCTTGAGAGGAAGCTACACTTGCATGCAGATGAGGAGCTATTAGTTCCTAAGGAGGAGCTTCCGGATGTGGATCAGCCACAAGAGGAGGTTCAGGAGGTGGAAGAAACCACCCAGGCAACGCCAACCATCAGAGGGCACATGCGCACTACAGAAGCTGAGCGACTGGCTCAAGATGCAGAGAAGGTTGTAGGACCACCTACAACACAGCGCAGACAGAGGCAGTCACCGGATCGATACACTGGATACATGGCTCTTGTGGGTCAATGTGTTGTGACAGAGCCATCCTCTTTTGAGGAAGCTGTGGAGGAACCTGCATTGGTTGATGCCATGATCGAAGAATATGATTCGATCGTCAGGAACAGTGCATGGGAGATTGTCCCAAGACTGGAAGGGAAATCAGTGTTGGGTTCGCGATGGATCTACAAAGTGAAGCAGGCGGCTGACGGGAGTGTTGAGAAGTACAAGGCGAGATTTGTCGTCTATGGCTTTTCACAGATTGAGGGGATCGATTATGAGGAGACTTTTTCACCTGTCGCAAGGTACTCTTCCATACGGACGATCCTTGCTCTCTCAGCGCAGATGGGGTGGCACATTCATCAGATGGATGTGAAGACTGCGTTCCTCAATGGAGTTATTGAGGACGAGGTGTACATAGAGCAGCCTGAAGGTTTTGAGATCTTCAGCAGTGAGTCGCATGTGTGCCGACTCAAGAGAGCACTGTACGGGCTGAAGCAAGCACCTCGTGCTTGGTACACTCGGATAGATAGCTACTTCACCGGGCTTGGATTCTCCAAGAGTGAGGCGGATCCTAACTTGTACCAGATTGTGGTGGAGGGGAAGATGTTGATCATCGTACTGTATGTAGATGATCTGATTTTGACTGGCGATGAGCAGTTGATACTTTCATGCAAGGAGGATCTTGCACGATATTTTGAGATGAAGGACTTGGGCATCCTTCATTATTTCCTGGGATTGGAGATTTGGCAGCGCAGCGGAGGACTGTTTGTTTCTCAGGGCAAGTATGCCCGGGAGATTTTGGAGAGGTTCAACATTCAAGGCTGCAAGCCTGTTGACACTCCTCTTCCTGGTGGTTGGAGGAAGGAGGATGCTACTTCAGCGGAGGTAGTGGATGCCACTGTCTATCGACAGTTGGTGGGGTCGCTTATGTATCTGGTCAATACACGACCCGATATATGCTATGCAGTTAAACAGCTTTTGCAAGCTATGGTTAAGCCTACCAAGCTCTTTTGGAAGGCGAGGAAGCATGTATTGCGCTATATCAGAGGCACATCGGGATATGGTCTATGGTACAGACAGGAGGATGGAGCGAAGCTTTCTGGCTTCACTGATGCAGATTGGGCAGGGAGTCCAACGGACCGGAAGAGCACATCCGGAGGAGTTTTCAGCATTGGGTCGACAGCAGTTTCCTGGTACAGCAGGAAGCAGATATCCGTGGCACTCAGTTCAGCAGAGGCCGAGTACATGGCAGCTAGCTTGGCTGCATGCGAGGCTATTTGGATGAGGAAGATCCTCGCGGGATTGTTCAGGTTGCATTTGGAGCCTACAGTGATCTACTGTGATAACCAGAGTTGCATTAAACTCTCGGCCAATCCAGTATTTCATGATAGGTCCAAACACATTGACATCAGGTACCATCATATCAGAGATTGTGTTCAGCGGAGAATCATGATGCTTTCATATGTTCCCACGGAGGATCAGGATGCCGACATCCTGACGAAGGCGCTCACCAGGAGCAAGTTCGAATTCCATAGAGGCAGGATAGGGGTTGCAGATAATCCATATCTTGCTGAGAGGGAGTGTTGAAAATGAAGCAAGATGATCAAGCTTAGTGAAATGAAGTTGCCTTCACTAAGTGGGCCCGCAGGCAAATTCTGGCGCAAAGTCTATTTTTAGACATATGGAGCATGGTCCAGGGGTTGCAGTATGTTATTCTTGGAGTATTGGTCATGTTGGTAAAAATATATGGACCTCTATTTTTGTGACCTATAGGTCGATAGGTCGATGTCTATTTTTAGATTGCCTATCCTAAAAATAGGGAAGTCAAATATTATTTACCCTTAATAATATTTGGACTCTAAACAACAGTTTACTCTCTTGGAGCACTTCAGTTCGAGCTACAGAAGTGGCTCATGCATCTGACAGAGGAATTACGCTATTCCCAAGGGTTTTATGGCATCATGCATGGTTGAATTCAGTTAGGACTTCAGTGGCAGAAGTTTGGTGGAGTTAATGAGACAGCTAGTGGAGTTGTGTTCTGTTTATTTTAGTTGAACTGGTTGAGATTAGGTTAACTAGCTAATCAATTAGTTATGAGTGGAGTGAATTAAATATTATTTAATTCATTAATTAGTAACTCATTATTCAACTCAAGAACACATCAGTTCACTACAGTGCATGATCAGTTCAGTGGAGACCAGTGAAAGAGGTAGATGAAAGGGTGGAGTTAGCTATCAGTGGCGACATCAGTTGTGCATGAGATTTGCACCACACTTGGAGGAATTGCCCATGATGATTGCGCTGTCAAGCCAAGGAGATTCGAACCTTGGATCTCTATATAGACAGGCCATGATTGCGCAATAGAGGCAAGGAAATTGGCGGTGAGTTTTGAACCAGTAACCTGTTCAAAACTGAGCTAGATTGTGTGTAACTTCATGAGAAATTACTGAGTACTTGTGAGGAGTATTGTACTGAGTTTGTTACATGATTTATCCATTATAATATACACAATAGCTGCGGGGTTTTTAGCTATAAGCTTTCCCCATACATACTGTGTTAATGTGTATGATGATTTGATGTGCTATCGCTTGATTTTATTTTCCGCATGTTTGATGATCTGAGTGGAAGAGATCATGTGTTGCATATAAATTCGAATTGTATGTGATCAGGATAGTCTCGGTGGATAATTAATCATTATTCAGCAAATTTATACAGATTTTGCTGAGAAAATGGTGGTTAATAAGGCTGAAAAAATCATTGAAAAAAATCAGATCCCTTTTAGTTTAGAGCAGGAAATTTCCAAGATAAAAATCTCTGTTCCTCTTACCGAATTAGCCACCCAAGATGTATATAGATCACAAATTTTGAAGGATTTTAACTTAACAGAAAATAATGACACTGTCAATCTTAATGATGACCAACCAGAGCTTTTATTTGGTCCTAAGATTGAGGGAAGATACCAAGAAGGGCTAGTTCCTCCTTTTTATGTCAGTTTGAAGATTCATGACAAAATTTTACACAATGCTATGCATGACTCATGGGCCTCTCATAACTTAATTCCAAAATCAGTGATGGAGAGCCTTGCCCTTGAAATTACCAGACCATACAAAGATCTATACTCCTTTGACTCCAGTAGAGTGAAATGCCTAGGTTTGATCAAAGACCTTTCTGTGAACTTAGCACAAATTCTAGCCAAGTGTTTAGTAATGGATATTCTAGTGGCTGATGTACCCCCAAAGTATGGTATACTATTATCAAGATCTTGGGGAGCTAAATTACAAGGAAAAAATGGATATGACATATGATACCATCCCTGTTTTTAATCAAACAAGAAGACTTTATAGGGAATCTCATATGCAATACATGGTAAGTAGCCAAGAAAGACCAGAAAAATCTCCTATCTATTCTGTACATATAGGCCTTGACTCATTTATTCTTTTCAATCATGAAATATTTGATAAGCAGGAAACCTTAACTGATTTAAAGGCCACTCCTCACTATAATGTAGTGGAAGACATAGAAAAGGAACGAGACATAACAGAAGGGTCAAAATAGTGTGTCGAAACAGAAAATCACTATAAACTAATCATAGGTCTAGAGCTACAAAATAGTTATCCATTACTTGTTAACTTTGAGAACTAAGAGAAGAATCCTCAACTTAATGAAGAACATGAGGAACTAGAACAATTTCAACACAATACTAACTATCAAGAACAAGCTGAAGACACACAAGCTAAAGAGGATAGTAGTCAAACTGCTGAATCCGAAACTAGTCCTCTTTGGAGTATGAATTTTGATGGGTCTTGCACTAAGAACAATGCAGGTGTAGGCATTTGGATACATAACACTAAAAATAATCACACTGAAGGTCATTCTTACAGATTAAATTTTCAATGTTCAAATAACATAGCTGAGTATGAATCCCTCCTTTTAGGCCTACACTTGTTGAAGAAATTAGGAGCCAAAAGGATAAAAGTTCATGGGGATTTAGAGTTGATTGTTAGGCAAGTGAATGGGGAATATAGTGCCAAACACCCTAGACTTAGAGCCTATAGAAATGATGTCATGGAATTACTAAGAACTTTTGAGGAATCCTAACTTATCTTTGTCCCAAGAGACCAAAATATCCTTGCCCATAGTTTAGCTTTTGCTGCTAGAACATGTTTAACACCTTATGAAACCAAACAATGCACTACCCAAATCAAATTTAGACCAACTGTCCCTGATAACGAGAAATATTGGCAAGTGTTTGATGGAGACAAACAAATAGAAGACTTCCTACAGTCTAGAAATGAATTTGAACTACCAAGTTCAGATTCAGATTATGAAGATGACTGTTCTATTGAAGAAAATCTACTTGATGAAGAAGTAAAATCTCCAAAGATTGTTGATATAAATCTGCTAGCTAATAAACTTGAAAATACCACAGAAATTAGTGCAGATTTAGGAAAATAAGACTTAGAAACACTGCAGTCTAACACTCAAAGTTTGCCAAAAGGTCTGGTCCCATTAGAAGATTTGTTTGATTTCAATGATGTTGCCAAGAAACCAAAGCTGGAGCTTGTTGAAACTAAAGTAGAAGAGTGTAATATAGGCAGTGAACTAAAACAAAAAATGATCAAACTGTCTAAAACTTTACCATCTCACATAAAACTGAAATACATTGAGCTGTTTAAGGAATTTTTTGATGTTTTTGCATGGAGTTATGAGGATCTAAAGTCCTATGACACAGAAATAATTCAGCACAAGATACCCCTCAAAGAAAACCAAAAGCCCTTTAAGCAAAAATTGCGCAGAATCAACCCTGTTCAATTACCTTTGGTTGAGAAGGAAATCAAGAGAATGTATGAAGCTAGAATTATTGTCCCTATTAGATATTCAGAGTGGGTGTCTAATCTAGTGTCAGTTAGGAAGAAAACAGGAGAAATAAGGCTTTGTATTGACTTTAGGAACTTAAACAAAGATTCATTAAAGGACAACTACCCTTTACCCAAGATGGATCATATTTTATAAAGGGTAGTTGGTTCTAAAAGAATTTCTTTGCTAGATGGCTTCTTAGGATACAATCAAATATTAGTACATCCTGATGATCAACTGAAGACAGCTTTTACCACACCTTGGGGTACTTTCATGTATGTGAAAATGCCCTTTGGTTTAGTGAATGCTGGTGCTACTTTTCATAGAGCCATGGATATTGCATTCTCGGAAGAATTAGGCTACTTCATCATTATTTACCTTGATGATATCACTGTTTTTTCAAAAACAGATGAAGAACACCTAGAACATTTGAGAATAGTCTTTGAGAAATGCAGAAAATTTGGGTTATCTTTAAATCCAAAGAAAACAATGTTTGGTCTCCAAGAAGGTAAACTTTTTGGGCACATCATATCAAAAGAAGGGATAAAGATAAACCCAAAAAGGATTGAGGGTATATTTCAAATCACCCATCCTAGAAAGATCAAGGAACTTCAATATTTCATTGGAAAGATTAATTTCTTGAGAAGGTTCATACCCAACTTGGTTGAACTCCTTAGAAACATAAAAAACATGCTGAAAAAAGAACAATGAGTTAAATGGACCTTAGAAGCAAAGAAATGTTTCGAACTGGTAAAACAAGCATTAACCAAAACACCAATTCTTATAAGTCCTGATTTTTCAAAATATTTTTTTCATTTTTTCATTTGCATCAGAACATACAGTGGCTGCTATCCTATTGCAGAAAAATCCACAGGGACAAGAGCATCCAATTGCATTCTTTAGCAAGGCCTTGAGAGGATCTCCTCTAAAGTATAACATCATGGAAAAAAAATCCTTTGCCTTAGTCAAAGCTTTAAAAGACTTTAGAGCTTACATTTTACACTCCCACATAATTGCCTTTGTCACAAATTCAGTTGTGAAAGACATTCTAACACAGGACCCAGATGGAAAAAGTTGAAAATGGATAGCTGTGATACTTGAATATGATTTAGAAATCAAGCCCACTAAGCTCATTAAAGGCCAAGGACTAGCAAGATTAATGGCTGAGTCTAATTTTGAAGCTCTTGATATAAACATGATAAATGCATTAGATGAATAGGAAGAATTGCCATCTCCCATTGTTGAATATCATTTTTTGAATTCCTCATGGTATGCTGATATTTTATATGTTTTACTCAATTTGAATACACCTCCTGGTTTGTCCAAGACAAATGAAAGATTTTTAAAGTTAAAAGCTGTAAATTACTGCATTTTAGATAAGTGTCTATATTGGAAAAATACTAGTGGATTATTGCTTAAATGTTTGCCTGAGAATGATGCAGAGAAAATCAAGCATGAGTTCCACGAAGGAGAATGTGGAGGCCACCTCTATTGGAAGACAACTGCCAACAAAATCCTTAGAGCTGGTTACTATTCACCCACCCTCTTTCATGATGTCCATAAAATGATTATTGCCTGTCCTAAATGCCAACTCTTTGAAGGCAAAAGAAAATTGCTTCCCCTACCTTTGCATCCAATAACTGTTGAAGCTCCTTTTCAACAGTGGGGTGTAGACTTCATAGGAGAAATCCATCCACCCTCATCTGCCCAACATAGATGGATTCTCACTACAATAGACTACTTTACCAGATGGATAGAAGCCATCCCCTCTAGGAAAACCAATGATTCTATCATCATAAAATTCCTTGAAAATCATATCCTCTCTAGATTTGGCTGTCCTAGAAATATTATCACTGATAATGCTGCTGCATTTGGATCCAAAAATATGGTTGAATTCTGTCACAAATATCATATTACATTGGGCCATTCTACTGCTTATTACCCTCAAGGTAATGTTAGGACCTCACTATGTATCATTTTTACTATATATTTTGACACCACCTTACCTTTATAACCATGTTTAAAAAGGATTCCATTATCATTTTCATTCACTTTATCCAAAGGTATATAAAATCCTCTTCTTTACTATATGTTTAATCTGTTTACATATAATTCCATATTACTCTTATATTTTATCATTAATCGAAGTAGATTGTTGTTAACATGAGTCTAAAAGATCGCAGATAAGTTATATGCTGTGCTGGAACAATCGGCCGTTGCTGAAATAGTCAAACTCCGTTGCTGAAACAGTAAAACTTCGTTGCTGAAACAGTCAACTCTGTTGCTGAAACAGTCGACTCCGTTGCTGAAACAGCCAACAGACACGCAAATTCCGCCACTATTCGTAATTTGCGATTCTAGAAGAGAATTTTGTGGAACAATGGCAACAACATGAAGACGTGGTTACACAGATTATTCTGAAGATAGTACTCTTTTTGTATCTGTTGTAACAATATCTTTTTATGGAAGAACAGAATAACCCTGTTTTAAGAAAGAAGAACAGAATTGGGATAAACGTAGATTTGCTCTACTGTAATTGTAAGAGATGTATCCTCTTTAAAAAGAGGAGACATTATCATTAGAAGGGGGATTAGAGCTCGAAATTACAGGAGAACATTGTGTTTGAGAGAACTGGAGCTAGACTCCATTTGTAATGTATCATTTATTTTGACAGATGAATAAAATTTCCTTTTGAGCGCTTCAATTTAATCCTTTCCTGGGGAATCTTGTGAGAAGGAAAGGGCCCGCCTTTCTCACAAGATTCACCCGACTGTCCCTGTAGTTTGTTTAATTTCTTTATGACATTCACGCTTTACTTTAATTCTGTTTGCTAAAACACTAGTTACACAGCTCTGTAATTCATTGAGCATTCTATTTCTTTTAACGCTGCACGTGTTTAATACATTCAATATTAAGAAGTTAAGAGATTTATTTCTGTTAATTGTTTGAATGTATGATTGATGCTGGGAAGCAGGTGCTGAAGGTTCCTGTACAAAGGAATAGGGTCCTGTTTCTATTGATTACCTTTCTTTTCCTGCAGTGTGATTAGAAACAGGAGACAGGTGCTGAAGGTTCCTGTTCATGGGAATAGGGTCCTGTTCTCTTGAGTCATCTTTTCTACAGAGTGATTAGTGTCAGGCAGCAGGTGTTGAAGTCCTATTTAAAGGAATAGGGTCCTGTTCCTGTTATGGTTGATTGGTTTCCTTTCCTGCAGATTGATTTCCCTTTATTTGGATTCTAAACTGCAATATAGGAATTACTTCTGCTGTGACATAAGTAACTTCAGCTTTAATTAAACAGAGTGTGAATAATTAGATTTGTATGATTGATAATTGTGTGGATTTTTACTACAACATTGTTTTTTCTTTTGAAATTGAGCATATCCAGTGCGTGATTGTCTTTGGAATAAACAGACTTCCTCGGGTTGACAATTTATGTGGAGCTTGAATTGTGAAAACAATTAAAGCGACCAACAGGTAATGGGTTGGCAGAATCCTCAAACAAGAGTTTGTTAAACATAATCAATAAGTTGCTGGAGGACAATAAGAAATCATGGCACACAAAGCTACTGCATGCATTATGGGTTGACAGATTAATACTTAAAAAGTCAATTGGAATGTCACCCTACCAGCTTGTTTATGGAGTAGATGCAATTTTTCCAACCAGCCTAGGGGTGCCAGTCATGAAGCTGATCCAAGAAGTACAGTCTGAAGACAATGACATGATAAGAAGAATTAATCAAACCATACATCTTCAGCAAACCAGAGAAGAGGTCTACAACAGAGCATTACAAAAGCAAGAAAGCATCAAGAAGCTTTTTGGTAGAAGGACAAAAGCCAGTGATTTCAGCATTGGTGACAAAGTTTTAAATTGGGATTCAAGGAGAGAAGATAAGGGAAAGCATGGGAAATTTGATAACTTATGGCTTGGCCCTTATCTCATTCATTCTACTGTTGGTAACAATGCTTATTTTTTGCAAGAATTGAATGGAGCTAAACTCTTTGGAGGTCCTGTCAATGGCAGGATGCTCAAACATTATTTTTCTTGACCATATCAGTTTGGAAGCTATTAGAGTCGGTATCTTCATCCCTCCGTCAGAGATCAAATTTCTCTTGTTGCATTTCATTTTAGGTGTGTCATTTAGTTCAGTCAGCTGCATTCCATTAGGAGCATGGATCATCTGAAGGAAGGGTCTTGTCACTCATATCCCTCATGTCATGTACCTACTGGTCTGTGTCTGTTCATCAAAATCATTTACTGTCATTTACAGTCATGTTTGGCCTCCTGCTTGGAAAAGAGTCATTTTAGGGTTTTTAGTGTCATTAGGTCTAGGGTGTTAGGTACCTATATTACTAGTATAGTCCCTTATTGTTGTTAGTGTAACCCCCTTATTGTTATTATTGTACCCTTGTAACCCCCATTTTGTTATTATTGTGCCCTTAAATTATTATTTTTAGTTCGGCTAGGATTACATTGTGGCCCACTAGGATTACATTATGGCCCCATGGACTCCTATATATAGAAAGGAGGTTTTGTAAATTGTATCATCCAAGAATTGTTCATTTATGTAGTGTATTGGAGGTTTCCCCCTCGAAGTGGCTCATTTCTAAGGCGTTGATATCTCTTTTCTTCTCTTTTTGGAGCTGGTTACACAACATTTGGTATCAGAGGTTTGGATTCTAGGGTTTCGCTACTCCAAACAGGTCATCGTGGAATTTTTGCTATAATTTTTTTTCTACGAAGTTTCAGAAGCTGAAATTTTTAGGGTGCGAAGCCAAAATCCTGAGGAGGATTGTCCAAAAATTTCAGAGCTTGGTTCGCAACATTTTCGGAGATATCATCTGTGGAAGTTAGGTATTTTTTCAAGCTCCTAAACAGGTCATCATGAAATTTTCGCTATAACGTTTTTTCTACGAAGGTTCAGAATCTGAAATTCATATGGTGTGAAGCTGACATCCTGAGAAAATTCTTCAAAAAATTTCAGAGCTTGGTTCACCATATTTTTGGAGATATGATCTGTGGAAGGTAGTGCTTTTTCAGGCTCCTGAATTTCATCTCAAAGAGGTGATCGTGGGAAAAGTTCAATAACTCTCTCTCTGGGCATTGGATTGGAGTGCCGTAAAAATAGGTTGCAAGCACACAGACTGTAGTTTCTTGGTTACCAATTTCAGAGACAAAGAACGAAACAGTTAGACGTGGCAAGTCCTACAAGTTCGCTCTACTGAACCAGTCCAGAATTAGGTCATTGTGGGAGATTGGACACAACTTTGTATTGGAGAATCCAAATCAGGTCATACCTATGGCATTCAAAAGATAATTTAGAGGGCTACTATAGGGCTGAATTTTAGATATTGAAGATCCCCAACTACAGAGATAATTCAATTTCAATATCGAGCTCCTCAAAAGCAAGTAAAAGGTGTGTATTTGTTTTCCAAATTGCATAAGTCTTGTTTGAATAATCAAGTTGAATTGATTCCAAGGGCATATTGCAGAATATATATCAGTATTGGATTCTAAAATGGCCCCTAAAAATAATTCAACGCCCATTAAGCCTTTAGAAGGCTCTACTATAACTCATGAAGACGAAGAATGGCAACATGACATATCAAAAGCACAAGAGCAAGTGCAACAAATTTCTCTCTCGCAAAGAACAACAAAAAATGAAATGGAAGTTTTGAAGAAAGGCATGGAAACTAAGATGGATGGTTTGAAGAAAGGCGTGGAAGCTAAGATGAATGGTTTGGAAGCTAAGATGGATGGCATGGAAGTGGGCGTGGAAGCTAAGATGGATGACATGAAAGACAACATGGAAAACATGACGAATGATCTAAAAGCATACATGGAAGGCTTGATGACAAGCTTAAAACAAGAAATTATTCCTAATGGTGGAAATATAGTAGAAGAAACTGATGATGAGAACAAAATAAATGTTAATCGTGATTTCATAAACTCTAATGTTGGCGGGAAGAACCACCATATTCCAAAAATGGATATGAGGAAGTTTGATGGAAAGGATCCTGTAACATGGATACTACAGATGGAGCAATATTTTGATCTTCATAACGTGCAAAACACACAAAAGGTACGCATTGCAACTTTACATTTAGAACAAAATACATTTGTATGGTATCGATGGCTTTGCTCCCGTAAAAAAATTGTCACTTGGTCAATTTTTACGGAGGAAATGATAGTACATTATGAGGATACAAAGAGCAACACCTTCTTTAGCCAATTGATAAATCTCAAACAAAGGGTTTAGTGGGGCAGCACATTGAGGACTTCCAAAAATTGAATATAAGGGTAACTGATATTCCAGAGGAACACAGGATTGATCTCTTCATAGGCACTTTAAAGGATAACATCCAACATGAAGTTCGCGTTTTGGAACTGGATTCATTGGAGAAGGCATTCAGGTTGGCAAGAAAAGTTGAATGTAAAATTATGGCGACAAGGAAGCCTACCACTCAATTCTATAAAGAAGAAAGTGTTGCTACGCCTAGATTTCCACAACCTACAAGGTTGACACCACAAAAATTGGAAGAAAAAAGAGCAAAAGGGCTTTGCTACAGTTGTGATAGCAAATATACTAAAGGTCATAAGTGTGCTGAGAAGAAATTATTTTACATAGATTGTGAAGAGGAAGAAGAAAATGAACAAGAAGAGGATATACACCAGGAACCAGCTGTAGAAGAGGAAGTAATGAATCCGACCATATCGTGTAATGCACTGGCAGGAATTACCACTCCTCAAACTCTCAAGATAGCGGGACAAATCAAGAAGAAAAAGGTAATAATGTTGATTGATTCAGGTAGCACCCATAATTTTATTCATTGTAAGGTAGCCAAGGAATTAAATTGTTTCCTATACCCAGCACCAGAATTTCAAGTGATGGTTGCAAATGGAGGAACTATAAATTGCTCTGGAAAATGCCATAATATCAAGCTAACCATGGGGGAATATGTATTGACTAGTCCAATGCTTTCCATTCCTATGGGAGGTGCTGATGTTGTACTAGGAGTACAATGGTTACAATCCTTGGGGACGGTAGCTTTTAATTTTCAAGAACTTTTCTTGAAATTTTTTTCAGAAGGAAAGGAAGTCGAATTATGGGGTATTGAAGGGAAGCCGGGAAGGATAATAAGCTCTAATGTCATGACAAAGCTTCTAAAGAAAGAACAACGAGGTGTAATTGCACAATTATGCTCACTAGAAGTTCCGACATCAAAATCATCTATTTCTGCAGATCTCCAACAAGTCTTGGACAATCATTCCAAAGTGTTTGAAACTCCCAAAGGACTCCCACCTATTCGTGATCATGATCATGCTATTCATTTGATTCCAGGAAGTGTTCCTCCAAACATCAGGCCTTATAGATATCCTTACTTCCAAAAGAGCGAAATTGAACGTATGATTGCAGAAATGTTAGAGGCGGGTATAATTCAACATAGTCAAAGTTCTTTCTCTGCTCCTGTAGTATTGGTACACAAGAAGGATGGATCATGGCGAATGTGTTCGGATTATAGGGAGCTCAATAAGCTCACCATTAAAGATAAATTTCCCATTCCTGTGATTGATGAATTATTGGATGAATTACATGGAGCAATTTATTTTACAAAGTTGGATCTTCGTTCAGGATATCATCAAATTAGAATGAAGACTGAAGATATTCCAAAAACAACATTTCGAACTCATGAGGGTCATTATGAATTTTTGGTCATGCCTTTTGGCCTTACCAATGCACCTTCTACATTTCAAGGCTTGATGAATTCCATTTTTGAACCCTTCCTTAGAAAATTTGTGCTAGTATTTTTTGATGATATACTAATCTACAGCAGGTCTTGGAAGGATCATGTTGAACATGTTGACAGGGTGCTCAAACTATTGTACGAGAAACAATTATATGCAAAAACATCCAAATGTTTCTTTGGAGTACAAGAGGTGGAATATCTGGGTCATATTATATCTCACGAGGGTGTTAAAGTAGACCGTAACAAAATTAAAACCATTAAGGAATGGAAAGTCCCCACGACCATAAAGCAGTTGAGAGGATTTCTCGGGTTAACAGGGTATTGTCGTAAGTTTGTTAAGAATTATGGGAGAATAGCAGCACCTCTAAAAACATTATTGAAGAAAGATGCATTTTCATGGACTCCTGAAGCAACTAAGGCCTTTGAACATCTTAAAGAGGCAATGTGCCTAGCACCGGTCTTAGCTACGCCAGACTTCACAAAAACCTTTATTGTGGAATGTGATGCCTCAGGAAATGGAATTGGTGCATTTTTAATGAAGGAAGGAAGACCCATTGCTTTTGAAAGTCGTCCAATCAAAGGAAAGTATTTACAGAAACCTATTTATGAGAAGGAAATGTTAGCAATACTGCATGCACTAAAGAAATGGCGAACTTACCTAATGGGAAGACACTTCAAGGTAAAAACTGATCATGATAGTCTTAAACACTTTTTGGAACAAAGACTATCTTCGGAAGAGCAGCAAAAATGGGTCACAAAGATGTTGGGTTATGACTTTGAAATAATCTACAAAAAAGGAAAGCTTAATGTTGTTGCAGATGCACTCTCAAGAAAGAATGAAGAGGTGGAAGCATTGCTTTGTGCCATTTCTATTATCCAACCCGATTGGATAACCGAAGCAAGAGATGAATGGAAGAAGGACAAAGATGTATGGACACTCATTCAAAAGTTGCAGCAAGATCCTAGTACATCCGATACATTTAGTTGGAAAAATGATTCCTTATGGTACAAAGATCGCTTATATCTTTGTAAGAATTCCCAACTAAAACAAAAGATTCTTCTGGAATTGCACACTTCTCCTTTAGGAGGACACTCAGGATTTTTAAAAACTTACCACGGGGTGAAGAAAGAATTTTTTTGGGATGGCCTTAAATCTGATATTCAAAAGTTTGTGGCGGAATGTTTGGTTTTCCAGCAGAATAAAGTGGAAACAATTAAGACCCCGGGACTTCTACAACCTTTATCTATTCCAAGTCAACGTTGGGAGGAGATTTCATTGGATTTTATCACAGTTTTACCTAAGTCCGAAGGAAAGAGTGTCATCATGGTGGTAGTTGATAGACTTACCAAGTATGCACACTTTTGTGCATTATCTCATCCATTTAAAGCAAGTACAGTTGCTACTACATTTATGGATAGAATTCAAAAGCTACATGGAAGCCCAAGGGTTATTGTGAGCGACAGAGATCCCATTTTTACTGGAAATTTTTGGACGGAGTTATTTTCTTGTTTGGGTACTCAATTAGCTCATAGCTCATCTTATCATCCTCAATCTGATGGTCAAGCTGAGATAGTAAATAAATGTTTGGAAGGATATCTTTGTTGTTTTGTATCTGATAAACAAGCACAATGGGTCAAGTGGTTACCTCTCGCTGAATGGTGGTATAACACTTCCTTCCATACTGCAGCAAAAATGACCCCATTTATGGCACTTTATGGATATCATCCACCATCGATCACATCATATTTAAGGGAAAATTCTAAGGTTCAAGCAGTGGAAGATCACATCGAGCATCAGCAAGAAGTTCTCCAACTCTTAAAGGATAACCTGAATTTGGCACAAAATCAAATGAAACAACAGGCATATCAACATCGCAGCGAGAGAAGTTTTGATGTAGGAGATTGGGTATTTTTATGGCTAGTACCATACAAAAAAATGTCCCTCAAGTAAGCTAAGAAGGATAATAAATTATCACCAAAGTACTATGGTCCTTACAAGGTGTTGCAAAATATTGGTACTATGGCATACAAATTGGATCTTCCTGCTTCTTCGCGAGTACATCCAGTTTTCCATGTTTCATGCTTAAAGAAGGTTATAGGTGAAAATCTTCCAGCTCAAACAATATTGCCAGAACTTGATGAGGAAGGAAAAATCATATTGGAACTTGAAGCGGTCACGGAAACAAAAACTCGACAACTACGAAATCGATCAATTTCAGAGTATCTCATCAAGTGGAAGAACTTACCCACTGAAGATTCTACATGGGAGGATGAGAATTTTATACAGAAGCACCCAGAGCTACTCAAGCGTTGAGGACAACACTTTTTTGAAGGAGAGGGGCATGTTAGGTCCCTATATTACTAGTATAGTCCCTTATTGTTGTTAGTATAACCCCCTTATTGTTATTATTGTACCCCTGTAACCCCCATATTGTTATTATTGTGCCCTTAAATTATTATTGTTAGGTCGGCTAGGGTTACATTGTGGCCCACTAGGATTACATTATGGCCCCATGGACTCCTATATATAGAAAGGAGGTTTTGTAAATTGTATCATCCAAGAATTGTTCATTTATGTAATGTATTGGAGGTTTCCCCCTCGAAGTGGTTCATTTCTAAGGCGTTGATATCTCTTTTCTTCTCTTTTTGGAGCTGGTTACACAACATAGGGTTTCGTTAATTTAGTCTTCAAAATGACTAATAATGTCAGTAGGCACATGAGGGAGGTTTCAAATAAGGTTTCACTGCAAACATTTCATCATCATAATGCTTGATAATGGTTTTTCTTCAAAACTCTGTTTTGAAGAAAAATCGTCTATTTCGTCTTTTGTGATAAATGCAATGTAATTTTCAAAGTTTTTTCAGTTGTAAAGTACTCCCTGCATAGCCCTGGTCACCTTTGCCAAAACCCCATGCCAGCTATCCCTGCAAATACAGCCAAGAATTTCTTCATCAGTCAAAAGCACAAAGGAAACAAAACAGAGTTCATTTAAAAGTGTCAAAGTCTGCAACATTAGAAAGTGGGTTTGCCCAAATGAAAAATCAATTTCTTTGATATGTATAAGATATTTTCATATTCAAACCCCATTTACATGCCAAGAGACAAGAGTGAAGCCAAGAAAAATCATGGAGGAGCGAAGTAGTTGTTTGGAGGGCAGATTGTGTGTCATTTGCAGAGCGCGGCGCACTGGGCATTGGTCGCGGCGCACAGGCTGAGCGCGGCGCATAGAGTCGTGCTCCTGTGTGTTAATTTGTTCCAGCGCGGTGCATAAGAAGGGCGCGGCGCACTGGGTTTTCTGCGCGGCGCATAGGGTCGAAACACAAAAATTCTTGCCATCTCTCTCAATCATCAAAACGAATCGGTCTCCTTTGCTCCAAGTAAGTTTATGTGACTTTGTAATTGCCATTAACCCATGTTTGGTGTTGTTTGAGTTTGAATATGAGAGTTTGAATGCCAAAACTATAAACCCTATTCTCTTGTTAAGAATTGTTCCCTTAGGGTTTTAAAGTTGGTGTTTTAAAAGTAATTTTGTGCCACATACTCCATCCCCCTCACTGTTATATTATCACAACCATTATTCACCTTATATCCCAAGTCACTCATTCCTAAGCCCCATTTCCCTACCCAAGTCATTTCATCTCACTCTCATTCTCCCTTTCCCATCTCACTTGTAAATATTCCCAAACCCCAAATTTCCCAAACAGTTACTTGGCTGTCCCTACACTTGAGTTATCACTTGATTGAGGTCCATTGTTCCTACTGCCCTATTTCTCCACAGTCCCTCTCTTACCACCATATATTTGGAAATTGAAACAAAAGCACCAAATTCTCATTTTCATCTCATGTAAGCCAACATACACCTTGCATGGATATCATGGAGACAGATACTGACACAACATATGACCGAGATAGTGATTCTACCACTGAGCTACATGCACCTAGAAGGCCTCATAAAGGTGGCAGACATGTGAGAGAAGAGCCCACCTCATTGACTCAATTGTAGGCTTGCCCACTTGCCATGGCATGTTTTCGAGAACAGTCATGCTATCATTTTTGTGAAATGATTTCTAGGATTCATCATCATCAGGAGTTGGCTCGTTTGTTTGTATTGCATTTACATGATGGTCAGGTAACTCTTGTTGGTGTAAATTTCACTTTGACACCGGAAACCCATCTTTAAACAAGCTGGAGATAGAGATGTGGGTGAGCAATTGAACAAAACTCTAGCAATTGGACGAGTGCATTATGAATATATATCAAGCCCTAGCTGTAGAGTAACTCGGCCAGAGGTGTTTCCGTGGGGTTCCAGGAATCCTATGCACCCTCGATGAAACTCATTATCCCAGATATTTTAGTTATGAGGGCCGGTTCATGCCTCTATACCTACTGCACATCGGGTTATTGATGCATTTCACCAGGGTGAGGATGATGAACATACCTTATTTTATGTGTCGGAATATCGAGAGAATGACCACTCTTGTGCAGAAGAAAACTCCCGAGCAGCAGTACAACAATATTTATCACTATGCACTCATCAATATCATGGTTGTACATCAGCTTGGATTGCAGGGCATTTCATGGGAGGATTTCATTTCCCGTGATTTCTTCATAGCTCCTCAGGTTCCTCCGGACGCTGTTCATGAGCGAGGTGAACCTTCACATCAGCCCGAAGGTCGCGAGACAGAGCCTATCAGTGTGCCAGTGTTTGTTACTTATCAGCGAGGCACCAGAGTATTATTTGCAGCAACCCGACGAGTACTATCTCCACCTGGGGTGGAAGGGGTCTCGTTGCCATCATGATGCTCTGATCTCAATTTCATGATAGAGGTAGAGGCCTATGCGGGGATGAGGGCCTGGAGGCAAGATGCGATTTTGTACTCATTGATGAGGATTCAGCTCTCTATTAAAGTTTATGAAGGACTATTCGGAGAGCGAAGTTGATCGGAGATTGAAGCATTAATTTAGAAGCGCAAGAGGAACTTAATGGATCATAAACTACTTGGAGCAGCGAAACAAACAGTTGGAAGATCAACAAACAATCATGGAGTTGCAAAACATCTGTGAGAATCGGCAAGCTGCCCAAAGAAGCCAAAAAGAGATGACACCCATTGAGCGGGAGATTGAGGCTGATAGAGAGACTTGGCTTGAGAGGGTAAACAAGGAAAAGAACATGCTCAGGCACATGAAGAACCATTATTGGGCGCGAAATCATGTTTGCAAAGCGAGGATCAAGATCCTGAAAGCAAGACTAAAGAGGGCACTAAAGCGTCGCAAAAGGCATAATAGACTCCAAATTTTGGCCGAAGCTTCTTTTGCCCATCATAGTGCTTGATGGTGGACATTCAGCCCAAATTTCAAGAAATTTGGGAAAATTTTTGTCAATTTTGAATTTTTTGGCCTTAACACAGATTTTTCTGCCCAACACGTAGCGCCACTTGGCGCGCGCTTATAATTGGCAGCTCCTTTTGAGGAAAACTTTGCATTTCTGGATTTTTCATCAAAAATTATGCATGCATACCCATTACCTTAAGGATTTTGACTAGTTTTGGGTTGCATAAAGGGTCAAAAACACCTCAAAAATGGCCTTTCTGCCACTTTTTTCACACACAGGAAGCAGTTTTGGGATATTTGATTTTTGGAGGGGCAAATGGTAACCAAATTCAGAAATTCCACTTGGGTTGGAAAGTAGATAGGTAGATATTTCCAACGAGCTATCCTACACTCAGTTTGGACTTCGGGAAGGCCCTTAAAATCAGCCTCAAAGTGGCGCTACACATAGAGATTTCAGGTGCGGCGCATTGGGAAATTTGGCCTATTTTTCACTCAGCAGCTCAAATTTTCGCCTAGTTTTGGCTAGTTTGACTTTTTCATGTAGCTCTTGATGTAACTTGATGTAATTTCATGACTATGATGTAATTTTGGCACATTTTTACTCATCCAAGTAGATTCATTCACCAAAAAGTGAAATGTAAGTGAATGAATCAGTTTCCTATCATATAGAGGCAAGTTATTTCATTGCCTATTTTCCAGTTCTTAGTTTAGATATGGTTGAAACAGCTCCTAGAATGGTGATCTCGACCCCTAGAGGCATGGGGATGAGTTAGGATTATCTATATCTTGTAATTCTTCAGTCTTTTTCAGGGTTGGACACTTGGGATTGCTTGGCACTTGATTGTACATTTCATCTTTGCAATTTTAGCAAAGGAATAGACCAAGGTTTGCAGCACTCTTTGGGATCCATGTGGTTCTATGTTTTGATGGTGTGTTTATCTTAGTGATTGTAAGTTTACTTATGTTTTATGTGTACCATTTCCCTTCCTATTTGCTTCTTAAATTAAACAAATGAGTGGTAAAGGTGGAATTCATTAGATTGCTTTGCTCTGCCTTCAGTTTTGTTTAATTTTCCATGTTTTCATCTATTTGAAGAGGATTCTTGAAAGCCTCTTTCCCTCTTCAGCTCCTCACTGGTCTGAACTATCCATTCATTCAATCCAAAGCATCAAAACAATTTCCTTCCTTGCCCCATTCAGAACTCTGCAAAAACTAGGTCTCATCCCCGGACCCAAAATCAGACTTTTCCTTTGATCCAACAAAACTTTCAAAATCAAAATAAAACTCCTTTACTTATATAACTAGCCTAAAATTAGCTTTTATTTCAAGTGATCTCAAGCCTTATTGATTATCTTTGTTGAGATTGACCCGGAGAGAGCCCTCTCCTGATCTGGTAGGGCTAGCTACTAGACTGAGCGTGGTTTGATGTTACCCTGAACTCTGCCTTCCTTCAGCCTGAGGTGGATTTAGGCTATAACAGAAGCCTTTTTATTTTTTCTCATTGTAAATATCATACTCATCATTGCATTCGAAGTTAGAAAAAAAAAAAAAGAGAGAAAAGAGGGTAGATTGTAAAAAAAAGAAAGGTATAGCCCCATACCAAAAAGAGAAACAAAATTTGAAAGTGTGCAAGCTCAAATGCCACTCCTAAGAAACACACTCCTAGTTAGTCATACAACCTAATCATGACTAATTAGTTTTCAATTCACTGCTGATAGGTTAGTAAATTAGATTTTCCAAACAACTTAATCTTGGCTTATCAGTTAGGAAGATTAGGATAGAAGAAAAAAGGGTTCAAACAAGCTCAAAATGTGAACCTATGAGTTTCAAAAATATACATGGCTCTAATCTGTTTAAATATTGAGCCAAAGATATAAGAACTGGTTCTAATATGCCCAAAACGTGAACCAGAAAAGAATGAAAGACAACTCAAACAAAATTCAAAAACAGAGCTGAAGAAAAGAGAAGGATGTTCCTAAGTTTTCAGATCTTAAGCCTTCACATTTTGTTTTAAATTTTCTGCAAATTTTAGTCTATGTGCAACTTGTTTTTATGCCATAGTTATACACCAAGTCAAACTGCTTAATCTTGGCTTGATTATTTTTAAATTTCTTGTTTTAAAATTTAGAGAATAAAATCTGTCAGACAGTTTAATCCTGATAGATAGTAGTTAGCTAGAGAAGCTTATGAACTCAACTGCTTAATCTGAGTTCATGGAGAAATAAGGTTAGAAATAGACTAGTTTGATGTTTTCAAAAGAATAAAATGTTTGTAAAAAGAGTTTTCCAATCCAAATGCACTCTGAAAGAAGATAAAATGTTAGATCATTAGGATTGGGTAGGTAGAAAGCTTGTTCTGATATAATTCCATTGTTTTTGATGGCTACTAACATTGTCAAAGCAAAAGAAGATCAACAAAAGAAAGAAAGTTGCAGCCCAATGGATGAGGCATTGATCAGCTTCCAGAGAAGACATGTCTGAAGTTCTTGACATCTTCAAGAAGATGCCATCCCCATGTGGAGCCACTGTTAGGCATCTATAAAATTTTTTCATATCAAATGGTGGCTAGATCCTCTTTAGACTTCAAGAAACAATTTCATGCCAAATTGTTAGTTCTTAAAGTCTTATGAAGTTAACTAATATTTTAGTGAAATATCCACTGCTTTTCCCTTATAAACCTGAAAAATCTGCTATTTTCCTAAAGAGAAGACTACTTAAAATCCCTTTTTTCTACTCATTTTACCCCTCCTTTCACTCATAAACCAACCCCATTTTTCATCCCTTTTCCTCCATGAAAATCCTTCCATAGTTCTTCAATTAACCTTCAAAATCTTCCAAACGCCCTTTAAAATCATTTGGTCTCCTTCCATTTGTTTTAAAAATCCTTCTTTCCTCTATCGGAACCCTCAATTTCCCTTAAAAACTCTGTTTTAAAGTAAAAAAATATCCTTTTTCACTATAAAAGTTTTTAGCCCCCAAGGGCTTAACTTTCGTAACCCTCGCCTCATGAGACCTTAAGCCTCACAACCGGGCACTTAAAGGGTCTAAACCCCCATTGTAAACCTTCATTTCCTTGTTTTTCCTTTGTATTTCCATAAAACCCGTCTTTTCTTCGTATTTCAATAAAACCCGAAAGTTCAATGTCTAAATGAATATCAACCATAGATCTAAACTGATCAATGGCCAGAGGCTCATCACATCGCATGTCTGCTTCGGTTCCTCCCTTTTCTTCATGTCCTTCAAAATTTGCGATGCGATCAAACCTCAACTATCGATTGCCCCTCCGATCCGACGGTCAATCCACAATCGCATCGCAAATTCCCTTGGTTCTTTGTCCTTGGCCTCCTCCGATGCCATTCTTCCCGATTAAATCTTAGCCGTCGAATCCACAAGAACCGACGGCTAAGATCTCGTCGCAACTCCGCCCATAATTCTTTGCATTTGTCCCTCCGATTAACTCTCAACCGTCAATCTGACTCCCAGATCGGACGGATAGCATTACATCGCATCGCAAAATTCCCTTTGTGCCTTCCCCTTTCCTCCTCCGACTTGCGATCCTTCGATCAAATCTGGGTCATCCATTCCAAAGATCCAATGGTCCAGATTAAACCTGAATTTCCTTTGTTGTTTTTTCATAAACCCGACAATGTAATTCCTTGATGAAGATCCACCGTTGATCTTTGCAGATCAATGACCCACATTGCACCCGATATCCGCCCGATCCCCTGCCTTTCATTTCTTTCATCGCCCCCAAATCAAATCCCCATCGTCCATTTCATACATCTGACGGCCATGATTTATTTCACACACCACATAACTTTTTCCCCTTTTTAAAACCTTCCGCCTCAACTACAGATCTCCACCATCCTTCCTGAGATCCAACGGTCGGGATCTAAACCGCCTTGACCCTGCCCACCATTTTCCGCCCGCGCATCTTATCCCATCGCGCTCTCATTCCCACCGTCGGATCTCCCCGCCTTTCATCTGACGGTTGCTATCCCATATCACGTAATTTTGTGCTTGAACGTTAATGCCTAAAAATTACATGATATGGGCAGTTTTAAAAAGACAAGTGTCAAGCGCAGAAGCATATCGCGTTTTTTTTGAGAAATTTTGAAACCAATTTGGAGCAGCGCGAAACCAGTGATTTTTTCAGCCGAAACCACCTTTCCCCATCACATTACATTTTCTCATTTAAATCTTCGCCATTCGTTCTTTTCATCCAACGGCCCAGATTTCATTAAAGCCCCAAGTCTTTGCTCCTTCGCTTATTCCCTTGGCCATCTCATCGACCGTATCCCACCGTCGATCTCCGAAGATCGACGGTTCTGATTAAATCCTTCCCCCCATTCATTTTCCCATCATCCAAACCCACAAGCACTTCGTTCAAGGAATCCCAACCATTGATCATCCTAGATCAACAACTCTTATTCTCTCTGCGACCCCAATTTTCATTTAAGCCCATTTTCACTTCCACCAAATATTTTTCCCTTTTTCACTACATTTTCCTCCATTCCACTATAAATTTTCCCCTTCCGCAGTATAAAAATCTCGATTGATCTCAGCCGTTGATCAACCCAGATCAACGGCCTGGACTTAATCTGACCCCCATTCATCCAACCGACTCCCCTGTTGACCCCAACAAGAAAATCCCGACCGTTGGTTGATTTCATCCAACGATCACGATTAAACCTAACCTCCAAAGTAGCATTATCCTAATCCTTCACGGATTTTCTTAACTTTTCTGTGTTTTTGTAGGTTTTAAAGGTTTCTCAACTGTTTGAAAAGAAAATCAAAGGCCAGGGATGACGATCCCTCAGGCCATTATTCATGAAGAAGATCAATCTACAGGGTTCGGAATTACGATTTATCCGTGCCTCATGAGCACTGGTAACATTATAAAACCCTATGCGCAACTGCAAAAGCAATAAAAACACAGTGAACCTTAATCAGACAAAGAGTATCAATGTTAAAGGATAAAATCACAACAGAGATGAAGGATTAAAGGTTTTAACACAGTTTTGAAGGATTAAGGTATAAATTTGACTATCAAAGGCCTAATCCACTCAGTTGAAGACAATATGAAGACCGGAAGACAGAGATTAAGCTTAATCAGGCCTAAAACACAGATCAAAAGCAAATTAACAATGTTTTAGGGAGCAACTGTTCCCTCAACATTGGCAGAACATTTGGCACCGAAAGGAGTGTTGGCAACAGCAGTGTCAATTACTTCTAAAGACATCTCTGCCACTTCTTCATCAACATCACAGGTAAATACAATGGGAGAAACAACTGCCATAGCCAAGGTTATGGAAGACATGTCCATAAAAGATAAATAAATAATCAACTTAAAAGGCACTATCAGAAATCTTGAAACATCTAACAGAGATGCATTAATTACATCCAAGGGACATGAGCAAAGAGCCAACAGATTGCAGGAAAAAGTTAAAATTCTTCAACAACAGGTTAATCTTACTGAGCAGGTATCTTATATAAAAAATTATCTTTGGAACAACATCATCCAGGGCATACATTTAAAATGGCCCTCAATTCAAATTATTTATGAACAAAAAGAGTTACTTAAAGCAACACAGATAGAAATACAAAAGACAAAAGAAGAACTGGCTGACAAACCTGCTCAAGCCATGAAGCTTATCACATTTCTGAATAGCAAACATAGAGAAGAGCTTGAGGAACTAAAAATTCAGGATAGAACTGAAAGTATATTACAAATTAAGAAAGTCCTGAATAAAAGAAATATGATGAATAATTTGGAGGATAGGTGCAAGGATATGAACATAGCCATCACAAGATTTTGGGCCAAATACACAGTACTAACATAAGCAGGCCTACCAGATATTCATGCATTGAATGAAAAGTTGATGCCGCAGAAGGACTATGATAACAAAATCAGGGCTTATGCCAAACAGCAGGTCAATAAACCTTTACCACAAGGGTCTCCTACTGGTAAAGTCATTTTAGAATATTTTGAAAACTTGTTCTTTTTGAAAAATGAGATCAAACATATTTTCATGGTTAAGCCCAATTTTTCTAAGTATACAGAGGTAGATGAAAGTTACAGGAAGCTAAAGAGTATGAGAATTCCCAATGCAGAGCAATGGCAGGAATTCACTGATTTATTATGAAAATTTGCAGTCAAAGTATATCAAGGTGAAAAATCAGTGGTTAAAGAGTATCAGTGGTCAAAGTGTATCAGTAAAAACAAGAGTTACTGCTGGTTATTTTTAATTTATAGCAGTAAACAATGAAGAAAAAAGAGTAAAAGAGTATCAGAGCAGAACGTGAAAGAGGAGGAGTACACTACAAGCCATCTTCCACAATATATTGTCCCAAGTGCCAGCAATACTTCTAGCAAGACAAATAATCTGTTTGATTATATAAAATGTTCTATTTTTTCTTGTAAAAGAGGACAACTTGCCCAACTGTTTTGCAGCTGTCCCTCTTCTTATGTAATGATTCCTATTTTCTCTTGAGATATTCTCTCAAACTTTGAGATATTTTGTAAACAATTTACTTGTATAAATACTTCATTCTTCGAAGTATTTTGTGGTGGAATAAAATTATCAAGACTACTATAGACTTCTTTTTTGAAACATTGGGATTTTATGTGAGTTAAGTTGAAGCAGCAGGCTGGAAAATGAAGCAAATAGACATCATAACTAATGATCCTCGTGCTGATCAGATAAGTATTGTATCTTCTAGTTTTCATTGTTTATTTCTTTAAGTTTCATTCATACATCTTGTGTTATTTTCCATCTTACATGAATAACTAGGAAAGATATTACAGAATCAGTGTAAAAAGCTCTCTGTTCTTACTAGTTTTCATGTTTATGTTTTCTGCTGATTTCCAGACTTTAGAATTCTTAATTGCTCTATAGTCTTGTTTGACCTCAATTTCCCTCTTCCTTTTCTGTGATCTAAGGATTATTAATTGCCCTTAGTCCAGATCATACCATTTCATCAAAATAGCCTTTTAAAACCCTCTGAAGATCATCTATCTTGCCCTTAGTATATATGTTCTTTTGACCTTAGTTTTCTAGTTTTTTTTGCTATAAATTTGACTCCATTGCCCAATGGTTAGGTAGATCTTTCTATGGTTTCCCTTGTAGTCCTTTATTCCTACCAAAATTCAAAAAATCAAACCAAATTGTCCACTCATAGCTAGCCTAAAATTCATTACAAAACAAATCTAAATCTTAAGGAGAGATCCCTCTCCAGAACTCAAGAAGGCTAGATCCTGAATTATAAAAGAGGTTCTTGGTTACCCCTGGTTTTCTTTAAATATAAAACAAAATACCACGATCTAAGAATTACTAGGGTGATAACATAACACACACCCATAAACCATCTGGGACCACTTGGCTCACTTGGAGAAAAATATTCTCACTCAAGCTAGCCAAGTACAGTTGCCTTGGAGCCACCTTGAGGCTTTAGTGCAACACACAAAGGAATCATACCCCCAATCTTGTTTCAACATCCATCTTGTACCAAGATAGGGAGGGAAAACTTTAAATTTATCCATAAAAGCCAACCATTGGAAGAGAAATGGGAGACACATTGTTATGCTAGCTAAATTGCTCCTCAGAAAACCAACTTTTTTTGTCTAGCAACAAGAGGATTGGAAGAATCCAGTTGTTTTCCATACAACACCTCAATGCAAGAGAGAAGAGTTCATCACGTGTCCGTCGATCTACCATTCTTTGAGAGGGAAGAGAGGCTTGCTGAAAGTTTGAGGGGAAGAGATCCCCTTGTCTTAGATATTGGAGCTACGTAGTTTGAAGGATCCACTACAAGATATTTAAAATTCTATATTATACTACCATTAGCACCTAATAAAGGGAGAGAGCTCTCCATTGTTGATTTATTAGTGTCTTTTCTATATTGAGTGTGTTTCTTGTGCATGTTTTTTTTTTCTTTGTTTGTATATCATGTTATGTTTCCATAACTTAGCTTATTACATGTTGAACTTGTTCCACTAACATTTGACAAACCACTTTGATCTGTGACTTGATTGTAGGAAAGCAACCTCCCTATTAAGCACAATGTATTTCGTCTACCCATGCACCAAATACACTACAACAGGAATGGTGACCCCACTAGATTCTTTCTTTTGAGTTAATGGTTGTTGATGAAGATACTCTCTCCTGCTCAAACTTGCTGCAAAACCACGTCTGATTCCTCTCAACACTTTTCAGTCACCCTCAGTGAGAAATTTGGCTCAGAGAAGGCATATTTTTTTTTAGTCTCTGCCATCCGCGCGCATTCTGTTTAGACAGACGCGTGGTATTCACGCCTGCGGGAAGATAAGTCGCGTGGTAGGCAATAAGCCAAATTTTCACTTTTTTTTCTCAATTTTTTGTAGTTCTAAGGTGTTGGTAACCCATAATAAATTTTCCATGACTGTGCTCTGGTATTTCATGACTAGTTAGGACACTTATTTGCTACAGTTTAGCCTAGCAACTAAGTAGTTTTAATTTTAATTTTTATCATTACAAATCACATATAGTTTAAGTAGGGGAAAGTAAGTGGCCTTCAATCCACATATATTGTCTAAAAAAATGACTTGCTGGTAAACAACACAGAACACATAGAGTAATTAGGAGAAAATTAAGTGGCCCATACATCCACACATATTTAGCTAATTCTTGTTTTTCAACTTTTGCATTAGATTAGTTCAATTTTTGCATTGGGAATCGAGACCAGGACCAAACTGTCAAAAAGAAAGCAAGCAATATATGCCACCCTTGCACCTCACGGTGAGCCTGGGTACGCATATGAATGCTTTCTTAGGGAAATTTTCCATCTCCCTATAGTGCAAAATTTAGTCTAACTAGGCAAGGTGTAAGTAGCCCATAATCCGCACATCATTTATTTTTGCAAGGAACAATCACACATAGCGTAATTAGAAAAGGATTGTAAAGGATAAATGCATATCCACATCTCATAACACTTGTGATTGTACAATCAAAAGTACACACGAAGCATCGGTAAGCATTGGACCAAAAGGCACCCAGTGTGTTGGGACCTTTGTCCTATTCTTACAGTTACTTCACCAAGGTACACCCTAAGAAAATTGAGACTCTCTAAAAATAATCACCAATTGAACTCACTAAATTCTCCCCACAGGGGTCACAAAAGAAATTATAGTTTAGGTTAGGACCATCGGGGGTAGGCATCCAATAAGCCACCATGGTCATTTTACATTTTGAAATATAGATGTTGAATTTTTAGGGAGCTTATAATCCATCTATCCGCCCACAGAACAAATACCTGAGCATTACAAGAGACCCGTTTCAGAGGGAATTAAGCTTAGGCCTAGTGCGTGCGATACTTTTTGGGGCTACCTGACCCATCTAGTGCTCGGTATTGGTAGCTGAATACCAAGAAGCTAAAGGATCGAACACTCACGTGGGACGATGGTACTTTAGTGGCCAAATCTAGGGCATCCTTCCCTATAGGTGGCGGTGAAGGCAACACTAGATCCTCTTACCATTACCTTGGTCGATTCTTTGGCTGCAGGAAGGCATCGCCAGTTCTTTTGGGATGTTAGCCCCAGTACCCATCATAAGACATTTTCGAAAGGCCCAGTTACATTTGAGAGTGTAAGGACGATTAGGCCTGTTTCGGCTTTTGAGTATCATACAAAAAACAACCAAACCATATTTTTTGCTTGCTTGATCAAATAGCGTTAATCTAAAGGAAAACTTACCTCTTATTTTTTCACTTTGTTTGATGCATGTGATCATATTTCCTTTGATAATAATATTCCTTTTCTCAGCAAACCAAAAATATTTCCAATATTAAGCTAGTCAACACCATAACGGACCCAACAGGACCTCGTCGATCTAGGAGTTTTTTGGACCTCCCCCATTAGAGGGAGGAGTGCAAGGTATTTCGCCATTTAGGTGTCAGAGACGACACACCGCAGCCATTATCAGTTCATCCTTTATTGAGGAATATTTGATTAGAAATACCCAAGGGTCATCCAACACCACACTAGTGGAAACCCCAGCAGGGTCACCACACTCAACTCCTCCCACAACCCCTAGAGGGCAGAGGAGTGTTACCCCTTCTGGGAGTTAGCAGAACATACAACAGGGTAATATTCCCCAGGCATCCCCCATAAACCATTACACTCAGACACCTGTGTTTTCATAGTACACAATGGCAGTCAATACTTAGTTACCCTTTTTAGCATCGCTAAAATTTCCAGATCTATCAAAGTTAACTAATGAACCCATTGCACATAGCCTTAATTGGCCTCCCATGCCCATGAAGCTCCCCTCGGACATACCAAAATTCAAAGGGAAGCAAGCGGAAGACCTTGGAAATCATATTATGACATTCTAGCTATGGTGTTCACCCAATAGTATCATCGATGATACTATTCGATTAAGACTGTTTCAACGCACCCTAACTAGGCCTGCGACGAAATGGTGTGTTGAGCATCTTTCTGCTTTACATGGAACCTTTAGCGCCCTCACTACCATGTTCCTCACTTATTTTCATCTACCCATCCACCATGATTCAAGGATGGAATCGCTGACCCATTTTTGGAAAATTCCAGCTATCCATATATCAGACCTCCACGAATGGTGGCAGCGTCGTAGTTTGTGCAAAGCCAAAATTGACGACAGATTTTTACTGGAATTGTTTTTGAAAACTCTCATAGCAGATATCTCAAAAGACATGGAAACACAAGGATCTATGTCCTAGGAGGATGCCATTTGCAAATCCTAGCAACTCAAACTCATCTACACCCAGTCAAGATATATCTACAATGTCCTGCCAAACGCCCTGCGCCTGCAAACTTATAGAGAATTGCTAGGCACGTCGAATACTTCAAATGGCTTGATTGGGTCATTGACCCAAGGTTACCTAGGTAGAAATATCCAGTACCCAAGATATTTGTATGATTCTACCCAGAACATGATGCAACCTAGCTACCACCAAATTCAATCTGCACCTTTGCAGAATATGACTAATAGGGTGTCATCATATCATCAACAGAAAGGATGCTCGTACCCTTCCTCGCAGGGGACCCAACACTCAGCTAGGAATGATGATGGAAGAGATCCCCCCCAACAACCTTATACCAACTAGGGACAGGGAAACCAATATTCCCCTTTCCTTGCACAAAATTCATCACTGCAGAACAACACACTGGTGAACTTAGTACAACCTTCCCAAGCTCAACAACGTCGGCCTTATGACCAGAAGAACCACATAAATCCTCCAAACATTGTGAAAAATAATCTTAGGAATAAAAAAAAGGAGACTCTGGCCAGGGTGGAAGTAACCAACAACTCCCCTCACGATCTCTTTCTGGGGGCGACCCTAACCAAAAAAAAAACCAGGAGCCAAATAACAACTCCCAAGGGAAAAACAAGAGGTACAGTCTAAGGAAAAACCATTCTTGTGCCATATGTGGTGAGTACACCCATTACACACCACTGTCCCAAACTCCCTGAACTGAATTTTTTTTTAGGTTAACCATGGAAAAGGGGTACCTACCCAAAAACCTACTGTATTGCAGGAGCCTTTCCCCCCCCAAGGAGTGGTTAACACCCAACAACAGAAACAACCACCCCAAAAAAATAACGGCAGAGATAACCATGAAATTTACATGATTGGCTAAGAAATGTTCTTCCAGACAAGGAATAGGAACTATGACGCCCCCCCGGACACCAACCCATCAGATATGAGCACGAGTGCACCTACTGCACCGTTAACCATATTTAAAGTACCTATAGAGCCCCTTCCAAAACTGGTCAAGGGCCAACCAGGCGCATAGCACACCACTCAAAAGTTTCCCATAACTACAACATAGTGGATGATTTAGCACAATCACCCATTGCCATGTTAGCCTTAGAAGTCCTACAATCATGCCCAAAACAATGGAAAGCCCTACTTTTTTCATTAGGCGCAATTGACCCTTCTGATCTGCACTTAATGGATTTTTACCTAGACAAAGAAAGCCCCCAACTTCCTTCTCTAGTCGCCTTCCAAATACTAGTGATAGTCCAAAATATCACCATACACAAATGAATCATTGACGAAGGAGAATAGACATGCATCATGTCCAAATCCGTTTGGTAGAAGTTGGGATCACCAGACCTGAAACCATCTGACATCATGCTTGGAGAATACGACAGTCGACCTTTAGCTCCTGTCGGTCTATATTAGAATGTCCCTATAAACTTGGCTGAATAGATGGTACTTATAGAAATTGACGTCTTGGACACGCAACTTGACTACAATATACTCCTCGGGAGGATTTATATGTATGCCATGACCGTAATATCATCCTCTATCTTTCGGGTGATGATGTTCCCCCACAAAGATCGAGTCATCACCATCGACCAACTTACATACTATGATAAGAAACCCATGATGAATCTCGATGTAATTTTATCTTACATAGACACAACTATGAAATTGCTCATGCAGTATCAAGAATTTGGCCTCGATCAATTCAAACCATCATCGATCCTAGGATCATTCCTAGGAGATCCCCCTATCATACCATAGGCAGCCCGAGAGATCATAGAGGAACCAGTGTGCATGCTGTTATTATCAAACATTGAGACCATCCTGGATATGGAAACTAGTAATACGAAGACCGAAGCCACTAGCACAACTTTCCTACCCTACGCCATCGCCCAAACCCCATTTTATACCCCCCATCTAGTTTTGTGCCAAAGCAAGTCTTGGAAAATATTACATTACCAAACATGGATTTCGCAATACCTGTGTGGTATTTGATCCCACCAGCCATGCTTGGAAGTCCTGGCATCACTTCTACAGGGATTACACCTATCACCCCTCAGAAGGCCACAACGGTTAATGAAACACTCGTAGCAGCGCCAGCTAACGCCACCAAGAAAACCAATAAAAAGGGAAGAAAATCGAAAATCCAAAAATACCTAGGGCATTACAACCTTGCGCATTATGTGATATCGTAGGCCATCCTACCAATATTTTCCCAGAGTTAGATGAATTAAGACCTCTTCTAAACACCGAAATAAATGACGTGGCCTCAAGTTCCCATAAAAAGGAACATACCATGAAAAATAAAGGGAAAGCATTGTACACAAACCATGCATGCACCATATGTGACCGTTATGGGAATTACACCCATCATTTCCCAGAGATGCAACAATATAAGGATGCCCTGCAAGCCCTAAAGAAATCGTACCAATATGACCCCTAAGTTCCACCCATGCAAATAAACATGGGAGAGCCTAGAACCACACTGTACCTATGAGAGGAGCCTACATCCTGCTTGTACACAGTCACCCCAATGGACCAAAGAAAAAAAAAGAAGGCAACTCGTCTGGCCCTAGTTTGTACACTGTGTGACGAGCCAAACCACTTAGTCACACAGTGTCTCGAATTAAGGGTGTTTAACTGCTGGTACCAATTCCCTCACATTTCCCAAATCAACTTAGTTCGGCATCGACGACATACGTGTCATATTTGTCGAAGCAACCACCATGTGTGCCGTTGTCCCCACATCCATTGGTTCTGGTCCATGTTGGATTTCATGCGACGCTTCATCGCTGAAAACTATAACTTGGCCGGCTCAGACACGGAATCCATAAATAGTACCACCACTCAAGTGACGGAAGCAACACAGACCATATTATATGTGTATGAGGAGAGACAATCACATGAACGACTACCTCCCCCTCGTTATTTACCTCAAGCTCCTATCCAACTCTATGCACTCTGTGATGAATGAGATCATTCATCGCTGACTGTGGAGCCTAGAACTGTTTCAGAGATGGTATCCATTCAACCCCGTATACTATGACGGCTTATGAGCAGTCCAGAATTCATGCGAGTGTGTTCATGCAACCACCCAGTTTTTTGTTGTCCCTATATCCCTCGATTTCGGCTGGCGTTAAATAGTTTACACTAGGCCATAACACGCCTTTCTGCAACAGATGGATCATATTTAGAATCTGTGGAAAGTTCGACAACGTAAGAAAATGTGGCAACCAAGTCCATTTTCTTCATGTCAACAAAAAATCAGTCAACAAAGGGGCACATCACCATCCCCAAGCGCTGTCCACGGATAAGCCCAACCTGTGCATGATGTGACTCACGTAACCACTTGGTCGCCTAATGCCCAGACTTAAGATCATTCCACAAATGGTACCCAATCACTCCAGCAGTCCAAAAGGAATGGAGAACCAAGGAAAAACAGTCTTGTCTAATTTTTCATGACAACCATCAGACTCAACACTGTACTTACATCTCCCAGTTTCGACCTTTGGTAGACACCATATGCTCATTGGCTACCCAATACCCAAATATAATTGGTCTAGAACCAAGGCAACCTTCCCCCCATCGTTACCAAAACATTAGTTAAGCTAAGATGACCCATCATCCTAGCAAGGCCCAAAACCAACCAAGTACGACATGTGGCCTGTGCGACAGAAACAACCACAGAGTCAATCAATGTCAGGAACTCAAGAAGCTCACTAACAGTCTTCGCATGGTCACCATGATCCCACTAATCAATCTCTCTAATCAAGAGAAGATCACATGCTTCTATTTCAGGATTTGTTCACAATTCCACCATACTATGGATTGTGAGTACCTCCAAAGACTAAGAGCGACGAGGGAAATGTTGACTCTAAACTCCCTAAAAGAGCCAGACAGACCAAAACCAAAGAATCAGAGATGGCAGAATCACAAACATTCCCCAATTCCCAATCATCTCCAAGCATCCACTTCAGGCACAAAGAGTAGCATTTGTTCTCACACCATCTACTCGATAAGCACCTTGACACCATGCACCATTTTCACAAGTCACAATCACGAAACAGAGTTGTGCCCCTTAATAGAAAAATTTAGGCACCTCTGCACTCAACACAACTTCCAAATCCAGGAAAGTGTGAGTACCCTTAGTACCCCACGTGAAGAGCATAATGTCACTCTCACACTAGCCACCACAATGGAAATTACTCCACAATTCAACGTCGACGACACACAACATCACATACGATTCATCTCATCATGCATGGGAACCATGACTCGTGTTGTCTGCTCATCTGTCATTAGTGTCGAGACTGCTACAACTACAACAGTAGTCGTACCATCGACAGTGCAAACCCAACTAGTCTGCACTCGGTCGACCTCGTCTAGTTCCACAACATCAACTATGGTATCCTATTCGTGTCTGTCGACCAGCTCTATTAGGCCTGAACCAACCCCTCATGGCCTCACACAAACCAACTCCCCCTTAGATGCCTTGTTCCATTCAGACGAGGATATTTTAGAGGCCATGAAGGAACTAGATTGTCCATGGGACTCAATGCATCACCGCTCGTTTTTTCTCCCAGAAAAAACATTCGGTCCTAAGAAACAAGAAACCCAAGAGATATACACCATACAATCAAAATAATTCCGCCCATCTAGGAAGATGGACTGGTTCAAAATTCCCATTCCAGCGCCTGACGTGTTCGAAGAAGGGAATATTTCAAATATTTCACCAATCATCAAGGTAAATATCTCGAGAAAACTAGGAAAAATTGAAGAAATCTCACTGGGGGCAAAATGCTCCCCAGACAAGGTAGTCGCTTACAAAAAATTTCTGCAAGAGTACAGATACATATTCACATGGGATTATTCGAAAATTTCGGGGCTTAGCCCCACTATTGTAGAGCACCACATTGACACCTGGCCTGACGTACGAATGTTACACCAGAAACAAAGTCAGTTGCACCCATCTAAGGCAGAAGCAATCAAGCAAGAAATCAACAAGATTCACAAAGCCGAGTTCATCTACCCAATCGCTTACACATCATGGTTTACCAACCCTGTTCTCATTATTTGACAGACCATAATTGGAGCTTAGAACACCCAATTGTAAAACCACACGAAACACAGTGATCAACACTTCACCATGTTCAAAATAGGCTCCAGACATCCATGCCTTAGGAAAAGTCATTTTTTATTTTTATTTTTATTTTTTTATTTTTATTTTTTAATTTTTTTAATTTTTTAAATTTTTTTTAATTTTTTTTTTTTAATTTTTTTAATTTATTATTATTATTATTATTATTTTTAATTTATTTTATTATTTTATTATTATTTTTAATTATTTTTAATTTTTTTAATTTTTTAATTTTTTAATTTTAATTTTAATTTTAATTATTTATTTTATTTTATTTTATTTTATTTATTTATTTATTTATTTTTTCAGTCATAATAGGTATGCCCTCTCTTATTGCCTTCCATTAAACATTATTGTCAATATTCTTGAATAGAAAAGATGATTTTTACTTGAGCATGATAGGCTCCGAAAGAAGATTTGCATATCCTGATATCATTTCTCCACAAGAGATCAACCATAGGTTCCAATCACCTGACCATGCTTATCAACACCTCACCTTGCACATGGTAAACGTTCTCGCAAGTTGGTAGAACCTCACCCTCCATGGCATCCATCACTCATGTAGACCATACAACAAAGGTCTGGAGCCATGGCCATAAAATCCAAGTCCAAGAAGCACTTCATGTTCACTCATGCATCATACATCAAGTCAAGTTTCACCTATGTCATGATAAAACCCCTCTCCTGGACTACCATTCTCATTAGCAGATCGAATACACACCATCGTGTCTCGCACTTGGCCTATCACACCCCCACCAGGATAGGCCATTTGAGACGCTGTTCATCTGCTCCATCACCCCCGCACTGAGAGAAACTAATGGGGCCCCCACCCTCAGTACAACACCTTCCTCACACCATAGTGACAGATTGTTATGATGTTTATTGGAGCACCCGTCTCCATGCTTGTACATCCAAACCCATTCTATATTCTTTTGGAAAGTGTACAAAGATTTTTTAGGAGATCAATCCCACCCATCCATTCAAATTTCTCACCTGTCAGCAGTCCCTATTCACCCATGGTCAGAGCTTCACATTCTTTACCACACACCGCCATGACACTCATAACAACCGCACACCCACCCTGGATTTCCTACTGACTCTAGGGATTTTCTCACCATAATTTTTTATGAATGTCGCCACTCACATTTACAATATTTGACCTCGGGCCACTTAACTACCATCATCAGTTATAACCATTTCTCGTCATCATGCCTAAGTTAACATATCACACCACGCCTCGCTACATCAAGAACCCTGGTCCCTTGCATCAACACTCATCTTGGTTGATTGGTGCTTCCTTCTTATCGACCACAACAAACATTTTCCAAGAATGAGGTCGTACCTTGGATGAATCCCCACCTCAATAGGGGCATCCCCAAATGGCACTATAGGAATCATCATTTCCCATTGATGTCATCAATCCTCTTGACATTATACTTAAACATAAACTTTCATGTCATGTAAACATAAACTGTTGCACGCTGTCAGAATTTGTCGAAGACCTGTGACTTGATAAGCATCTCTTTCAGAATTGTTTACATGGGAAGGTCCCAAGAGTCAGAGACCCATGTGGCATGCATACAATGAGAATTTTTCCTAAAAATGAACATGCCATACCAAGTTTGTGCATGTGGGCACCACATTCAATCTTCTTTGAAGGAAAAACACCCTGAGGGTGTCAACAACCATCGTCATCAACCAACAGTAAGTGATGTAGGAGCATCCGGCTTGAAAAATCATTGTATTTTTGGTTGAATTAGGGGGTCTAATGTTTGTTAAAGAATTTAATTTATAAATAGGAAATTTCTATATTTTTAATGATTTGAGTGAGAAATACGTATGTGAGGTTTTTAATGTAAATATTCTCAAATATCTGAGAATACGAGAGATATTAGCCTTATGAATATCTCATAAAGATCCCAGGGATTAGGAAGTCCTAGAATATGGATTTAGTTGAGTAAAAAATGGATTAAGATATTTTAGGAATTAATTGAGAGATCTATGGAGAAGATAATGGATTTATAATGATCCATAACTATGTAATTGTTCCTATAAATGTAAGCCTGCATATGGGAAGAAGAGTGTGGGTGTGAGTGTGTGTGAGAAAGTGATGAGATGTGTAGAAGGCCAAGGGCTCTATATGCCCATATATTTTGTATATCAGGCCATTTAAATTGGAATTTTTTAATAGATAGCAATGGTTTTCTTTTAAATCTCTCTGAAAATTGTCTTTGTATATTTTTAATGTTATGGCATATGCCTCTACGTGATATATGATTAGAAATTGGCGAATCTCTGAATCTAGGAGATGGTGAAGTGAATGTATTATGAATACGTAGGGCAGACATTTTTCTTTTGAACTCTATGTTCCATATGAGACAAACAAGAAAGAAATTTTGTATAAACAGTGCAAGATCGAATTCAATTTTGAAATTCGAGAGCATATTATTGTGAATCTGCTTGTGAGAGGATTGCTATGCGTTGAGAAATATTGAAGAAATCATTTGTTACTGAATGTTCTGGGGTTTTCTCTTGTGGAATCATTGTTTGGAAGTGTTAGCACTGATTTTTGTTGAGTATTCAAAGCTGCCCTCTCCATCATTCTATTTGTCCTCTAGCCCCTTATGTTTCAAAATCACATTTCCCATAGGCCAAAACCCAAAATCATTTACATTTCCGTCTCCTACAAACCTTTCAGAAATACCATACATGATGGAGCGGGACTCATTCCCCACCACACTTACTTTTTCATATCATTTTCCATTGAAAACCATTAAACTTACCCTTTTTGCGCCTTTCCAATTTTACCTTTTATACCCTTACCTTTTATCACTTTTCACTTACTCTGCTTCCTTAATTCCCCGATTGCAATTAAAGTGGGGCCCTCTTCACATTTTGCAGATGTTACATGTTTTACATCGCAACAAAACTTGAATTCTGTTGGAAATATTGTCATTGATGGCAAAGGAATTGGCAAAGAAGGAGCATTTGAAACAGTAACTAGGCAGTAGCAGAGAAGAACAGAGGAAGAGTGCATTTACAGAGAGCAGTATCAGTCAAGGAGCAGGGACAAGCAGTGAATTGAAGCAGAGTTGTCCAGAGATAGTGTAGGAAGAAAAAGGCCATCAAACAGAAAAAGGTTCTAAATTCTCTGTGAATTATATGTATATTCTTGATAGAATTCAGTAGGAAGGATAGTTGAGTCCCTATGGACAATTATGAATCATTGTGAAAGCATGGTCCGTAAACATCATAAGCTCTATGGAAGGAGTAGATTCGTGAATCTGTATAAGGTAATTTTGAGGAGTATTGATTGAACAAATCATTATCGATTACACGAATTATTGTTCATTGATACTGGTATCTCTCTTCGTGTAATGCATTGCCGAACATTTGATTGCTAAGGTCATGATACAGTGAGCAATGGGGAATGTATAACCTGATGAAGTAGCACGTTATAGTATGCGGAGGAGTATTACTATGAAACTCCCTACCGGATGATTGGACCGAAGTCTATTGAAATAAACCTGAGTTGTGAACCTAAGTTAAGGGACCAAAAGGAATAGTGTAACCCGACTTAACCGTGGGTTGGTCACTGTTCCAAAACCACGAGCGGATTTGAAAGGCCAGATTGCCCATATCGCACCTCCTTTCGGTGATAAGCGGTATCTCCTGGTAGGGGAACGATTCCATAGGGTATGCGACACGTGGTGAGGTGGACCCATGGAAAAACGCTTGTCACTGTGCGCCATCGCGCGTTATTGTTTGACCCAGGATGCCCAGCAAAATTGTTGAGCGCTGTCGATCTGGGAAGGAGGCATCAGACGGTGATCGCTTGATGAAGATGTGCGAAGATTAACCAAAGTACGGAGCGGGAATTTGATTGGGTCATTGATCATATATGTGGGCCCAGTTTAAATTATATTAATTGGACCTTTTCAAATTAATATTTGTGGGTTTAACCAAGGTTGTTTAAATAAAACTGGCACTTCTAATAATATGCTTTTTTTGAAATAAATTGAATTGAATTTATGCATTTGTGAAGGGAAAATCATATTTTGAATGGGAAAAGGGAGAGGACATGGAGGCGGGACCCACATAAATCACAATCGGAGATTGGAGTCGGGAGCGGGGAGTAATCGCGATCGGGAGGTAGGGATGTGCGATGCGATCGGAGGATGGGCGCGATCGGGAGATCGGAGAAAACTTGCGATTAGGGGATTTGCGATGCGATCGGAGGAATCAGAGAAAACTTGCGATCGGGGGATTTGCGATGCGATCGGAGGATTTGCGATGCAATCAGAGGAATCAGAGCGATCGGGGGAGGACTGTGATGCGATCGGAGGATTTGCGATGCGATCGGAGGAATCAGAGCGATCGGGGAGGACTACGATGTGATCAATCGCATCACAAACATCTGCGATGAGCCGATTGGAGCATTCCATATAAATGTTGCGATTGCGATTTGGATAAGGGTTGCGATTGCGACTTTAAACTTTATATTATAAAGTTTTTATTGTATGCGTGGTGTAAAGTGGTTTATACGGCGGGGGGGTTATATATATATATATATATATATATATATATATATATATATATATATGATATAACTTTGTTATAAAGTCTATGGGTATGGAAAGGGGAAGTGGTTATATAATCAAATCGCATATATATTCAAAAGTTTTATAATGTGATTTTATAATCGGAAAAGGGGGGACAAGGTTTTTTTAAAGGGATTTGAACATAAAGTTAAAAGGGAAACATGGGAAATAGGGGGGGCTTAGGGAATAGAGGGCTTTTACTTCACTTAAGCATAAAATTCAATCTAGAAGTCAGTTTTGAGAGTGTAGTATACCATTGGAAAGCTCTTTCCGGAATCTTTCTAATGGATCTGCTTTGGAGATGATATGGTGCTGAAAATGCTACAGAAAACTTCTTTGAAAGGCAGGGACATCACTTTGTGGAGATAACAGCTCCTGAGTGGTGACTGGAGGCAAAGTATTATGTTTTCACCTCAAAAAATGGTTTTGAGGTGAAAATTACATCAAACTGAATGAATGATATCTCTGATCCTCCTGGTGCTATAATTTTGAGTTTATTGACCTCCTCATGGCTTTGCTGATCTTTATTTGACACTTGACTCATTAATTTGACCATGGTGAGACCTTAGAGACTAATGAGACCCATATTATGATCTACTGATATGATTTTGAGAATGAAAGTGCCTAATGACTGAATACCATAGGGAGGAAAATCAACAAGTACTTCATGAGGGAAAACTGATAACAAATTTCTACCATCAGTGAATCCATGTCCTAATGGAATGGTGAAATTTGTTTGGTATGAGATGCCTAATATGCAAATGCAAAAGACCAGTTTTGATCACTGATGGCAGTACGACTAGACTGAAACTAACATTGGCTCCAATGGGGATGGTAGCTCCTTGGAGGTGCCAAGAACACCGTAGACCAAGTAGCCTTTTCCACTGGGCATGGAGTCAAAAATACTGAAAGACTGACACAATGCAGATTGACACTGACTCAAGACTAAAACTGAGAACTGAAATAAACCCATACCATACACATATCATCCAAGCTTTATAGCCTTCACCTCGAGCCCCAAACTCCAATGATTGTGTACTATGAACTCTGATAAACATAACATGGTATATACAATGGTGATGACATAGATTTTTGATCCTTTGTTTTCAAAAATGGTAGTGCTTCAAAAGCCTACCATTCACTGCTCCTCCAGGGAAATCTTGGCCATCCATTTCTGAAAGCAAGAAGGCGTTCTGTCCTCTGTATGCTGAGATCCTGTATGGTCCTTTCCACAGATTGTCGAACTTACCACGCTTCCCCTTGTCTTCATTTATGGCATCCCATTTCAACACTATATCATCCAACTGGAACTTTTCTGCTTTTGTCTTCCTATCATAGATCCTTTTAATCTTCTCTTGCAACTGAATAGCGTTCTGTGACACTTCCTCTCTTGTTTGCTGAAGGTGGATCATCTGATTGATCCTTCGCTGATTTTCATTGTCCTCGCTGCCAACTTCTTGCAATAATATCATAACTGGGAATGTAAGGGATGTTGGAAAGACAACATCAGTACCATAAACTAGCTCAAATGGTGACATACCTATTGATCTTTGACTGCTAACTTTGTTTTCCCACAGTGCGTTGATGAGCTTTCGGTGCCAGTTTCTTTTGTTTGCCTCCAAAATTTTCTTAATTATATTCACTGGTGATTTGTTAGATGACTTAGCCAGGCCATTGCCTTGTGGATAATAAGTTGTCGAATGGCCCAACGCGATGTTGTATTTGTCACAAAAATCGATCATTTTCTTTGATCTGAATGCTGCTGCATTATCTGTTACGATTTTGCATGGGCAGCCAAAACGAGATAAAACATTTGATTCCAAGAATTGAATGATTACCGTGTCTATTGCTTGCTTGGCTAGGATGGCCTCAATCCATTTCATAAAGTAATCTGTCCCTGTCAATATTCATCGGTGCTGTGCTGAGGACGCGGGGTGAATTTCTCCTATAAAATCGAGCCCCCACTGCTGAAAGGGTGCGTTTACTGAAACTGGTTTCAAAGGGAGGGGAAGAAATTTCTTCTTCCCTTGGAAGATTTGGAATTCATGACATTTCATCACTGTCTTATATAAATCAGAGAATAATGTGGGCCAATAATATCCTGCTCTCAATACCTTGTTAGCTGTAGTCTTCCAAAACAAGTGACCGCCACAGTCGCCTTTATGAAACTCGTGCATTACCTTCTGCGCTTCTTCTTCAACCAAACAATTGAGCAGAACGCCTCCTGGATCTTTCCAATACAGAGCACTGTCTAAAATTCAGTATTTTTCATATTTTAGCTTCAGAGATCTGCCCTTACTCTTAGACATGCCGGTAGGAGGTGACAAATGCTGAAGGACATAGACAATGTCTGAATACCACGGGGACTACAGAAAAATATCTGAAATTGGGACCAGCAAACCTTCATCTTCACCTTCTGCCACTGCTGTTATGAGATTTATATCTAAGGTGCGCATATTTGATTGGGCCATCAATTTCGCCAAGCCTTGGCCTTTGATCAACTTCGTGGGCTTGATCTCCAGATCGTACTCTAACATAGCCGCTATCCACTTACCTCTCCAACCTTCTGGATCAGTTTTCATCAACACATCCTTCACTGCTGCGTTAGGGACATAAGCTATAATATGTGAATGCAGAATATAGACCCTGAAGTCCTTCAGTGCCTTGATAAGAGCCAATGCCTATTTTTCGATAATATTATACCTTAAAGCAACATCTCTAATAGTTTTACTAAAAAAGGCAATTGGCTTTTCGATCTCGTCTCTCTTTTGCATTAAAACAACAGCTAAAGTATGCTCCGATGCAAATGAAAATATGATGAAGTCTTGAGTGTAGCCGGGGCTGATCAAAACTGGGGCATTGGACAAAGCAAACTTTACCAGATTGAATGATTTGATAGCCTCCTCGCTCCATTTAACAGTGCTGTCCTTTTTCAACATGTTAGTCATTTCCCTCAAATGTTTAGCCAGATTGGGTATAAATCGAAGTAAGAAGTTCATCTTACCATTGAATGCTTGGGTCTCCTTCTTATTTCGTGGCAAGTCTATGAGCTGAATTGCCTCCACTCTAGCTGGATCGATGCAAATACCATCTTTGGAGATGATATGCCCCCAGCTTGCCTTCATCCATGAGAAAGAGACATTTCTTGGGATTGAGAGAAATTCCAAATTTTCTGCGTCGCTGAAAAAAAAATCTCAAATGGTGCAAATGATCATCAACTGATCCTGAAAATACTGTCAAATCGTCCAAATAAATAACCAAAAAAATATCTTTTTCATTTGCAAAAGCGATGTCCATTGCACGCTGGAAAGTAGCTCCTGCATTCTTCAGTCCAAAAGGCATTTTGGCGTACTAGAAGGTTCCCCAGGGTGTTGTGAAGGTATTTTTATCTTGGTCTTTCTCATGCACCAAGATTTGGTTATAGCTTGAGTAGCCATCAAGAAGTGACATCCTGGATGCTCCAACTACTCTCTGCAGAATATGGTCCATTTTCAGAAGTGGATAATTATCCTTTAAGGAAGCCTTATTCAAGTTCCAAAAATCTATACACAACCTTATTTCTCCAGTCTTCTTACGTATGTTGAATCTTTGATTAAACTGAAAGGGGGGGGTGAATCAGTTTAATACATGCATTAGCCTTTTAAATTTTCACCAGAGTTCTGTACAGCTTAATATGTGAACAATCTTATTTGCAGCCAATATTAATTTATTGTGACACCATACTTAAGTTGAAAGCAGCAAGCAATTAAGCAGATTGAAATAATCACATCAACACATAAGAAGCACACATAGAGACAGCAGATGTAAGTGGAAACCCATAAAGGGAGAAAACCACATCTTATTATTGTTTTGATGCAAAGGCAAACTCCAACTCCCTCTCAGCACTGTTTTCTGCAGGCACCAACCTACAGGAGGCTCTATCCTCAATTATGCAAGCTACAACTTGAAAGGAAGCACCAACTCCCTTCAACTTTCTGCAGGCACCAACCTACAGGAGGCTCCAACCTCAGTCAGCTACAACTGACAGCTATCAAGCTGCAACTTGATAGGGAAGCTCCAACTTCCTCAATTTAACAAACTGAATGTTTGCTGATTTACCTCTGATATCAGCTCTGTTCTGTAGCTTCTCTTTCTGCTTTTCTTTTCTTGATCTTCTCAGCTTCACTCTTCTGTATTCTGCCTTCTCTTTCTTTACTCTCACTCTTTCTCTCCAAAAAAAAAACTCTCTCTGCATATCAAGATGATATTATTTATAGATTTCCTCACATGACTGTTTGTATTCTGCTTGGAATTCGAAATGGAAAGTCATGTCTCTTTTCATTCTGCCTTCTCACTCCTTTTATCAGCTTACTCAGAAATTATAACTGTAGGTGTCAATTTTAACATTACAGTGGGAGTTTGTTTTCTCTCGGAGACTTGCCAATGCATCACAAACAATAAAAATTTAAATAAAACATTTACATTCAAATTTAAATGAGAACTCCAGCTCAACTCATTTAGTCTTTTGAATTGGTACGCATTTGTCTTTTCTTTGGCTGTCTTTGTCTTTTCTGTGACTGTGTTTTATCTTCTTTCGGATCTGTTTGCTCTTTTGTCCTCTGCTGTGGTGTAACTGCTGCATATGTGTAAATGTGCCTTTTATATCCGCTGACTATAAATCTGGAGGAATTCCAATCCCTTTTATGCCATTAGTGTCTTGTTGATGTGGCAGGTTCCGCAGGCCGGAACATACATATATTACAAGCGTTAATAATCACCCTCCCGTTAAGCTGAGGCCCGTGGGTCTACAGACCATGCGGCATGTTTTAATACAACCGCAACAATGTAATATATATACATATAACAACGCCCTTTCATATATACAAATAAGTAATTTCAACTCTCGGCATACATACACACTTCCTTTTTAAATCAATTCTCAGCGTAATATAGTGAAGACATATTAAACATATAAGAACTCCTTTTGGGCCCACTTAACACACTTCCTGATGCAATGAGTCTTCTCCGAATGCTATTTATCGCTCCTGCTCCGATTCCGATTCGATATGATTCCAATCATCACAATCGGCAATCAACACAATGCCATAATATATATATATATATATATATATATATATATATATATAGATATATATATATATATATACCTTTTAATACCTGCTCCGATGCGATGCAAATCGGCGATCGCAAATCGCAATGTTTGAATGCCAAACCGGTTAATTGTTCCACAGTCCGATCCGATTCAATCGGATATCGCCAATCACCTGAATTGATATCACTCAACTATTGTAGCTCCAATGTGCTCCGATTTCGATTCAATCGGAAATCGCCAATCGCCTGAATTGATATCACTCAACTATTGTAGCTCCAATGTGCTCCGATTTCGATTCAATCGGAAATCGCCAATCGCCTGAATTGATATCACTCAACTATTGTAGCTCCAATGTGCTCCGATTGCGATTCAATCGGAAATCGCCAATCGGTAATTGCAATGCGCTTCCACCTTTGGACTCTTCACATTTCCGATCCGATTGGGGAGGGGTCCCACCTTATAAAACTTTTTTTTATGCGCTCCATAATATATATGCCTTGGACCTTTGGTTCTTTTGTTTTTGGGATTAATAATATGAAAATTATAATAAAGCGCTCCTTTTGTATATATTTATGCTTTGACCTTTGTTTATATGATTCGTTGCACATATATGTAAGGTGATGGATATACATATATATATTTTGCCGCTGGAGTGAAGCAATTCCCGGAATTATGTATGTATATGTTATATGTGCTCTGCTTGTATATAACTAATATATATGTTTATATATATATTTTGCCGCTGGAGTGAAGCGATTCCCGGAATAATGTTTGTATAAGTTATATGTATAATGCCGGTTGGAGCGTGCGATTCCCGGAATTTTATAACAGCTCTCTACCTCTGTCTCTGCCTTTGCTGCGCCGGTTGGAAAGTGCGATTCCTGGAGTATGGTTCTACATTATATGCGTAACGCCCGGCTTGGGGTATGATTCTCGGTATTTTATAACTGCTCTGCCTCTGCCTCTGCTGCTTCTGTCATTCTGCTTCTGCTTCTGTCTCTGTGATAACGGCTTTGCCTCTGTTATATTCGCTTCCTCTGCCTTCATTTGCTTCTTTGCTGCCTCCATTGTATTCACTGCCTCCTTTGCCTGTTTCTGCTTCAGCACTGCCTCATTTGCCATCAATGACAACATTTCCAACAGTCTCCCCCTTTGGCATTGAGCTCTTCCTCCTGTTTTTTGTTCTTCCTCCCCCTTTGACATCAATGGCAAAGGGTTGCTTTCTGCATTTCGTTTCTCTGAGTTACGTTTAGGCCCTCTTTTGCTAACTTTGTACCATGCTGCTCCAGAGTGATGTATTAGACTTGTTGAGGGAACACTTTGAGGATTATCAAACTTGAATATATATTTTGTCTCTGTCTGATATAGTGAGTCGATATATGTTGTATAGCTGTGTTTCGTATGTAGTGCCTGTAATCTGTGCTAGATTGCAGACAGCAATGATGCATTTAATCCTGTGTTAACAATATAATCTGTGTTGAGGCTGCTGCTGCTATATATCTCTGCTATAATCTGTGCTAGATTGCCGATATATGTTTAATCTTTTTTTTTTTTTCATGCTGAATGTTGATAATACTGAGAATGCTGATCCTGTGGACCTGTTTTATGCTTCCCTTGCTTGCTGATTTCCTTTAGGAAAGATATTTTTGTTTATGCTCTCCCCCTGAGACTATGCTTTCTCTTTATATTAGAGAGTAGTATCTACAGATACTACCCCTAGTCTGTCTCTCAAGTATTCGAATGGTTCTCTGGCAAGTGGTTTAGTAAATATATCCGCTATCTGTTCTTCTGTTGGTACATAGTCCAGTTTAACTATTTTCTGAGCCACTTGTTCTCGGAGAAAATGATATTTGATTGGTATATGTTTAGTTTTTGAATGAAGCACAGGATTTTTAGATATACTTATGGCACTTGTATTATCACATTTTATTGAGATAGGTTCATTAATGTTCACCTTCATATATTGAAGAGTCTGCTTCATCCACATGACTTGTGTACAACAGGCTGCTGCTGCTATATATTCTGCTTCAGCTGTTGACAGAGAGATGGATGTTTGTTTCTTTCTTAACCATGCTACCAGACTTTCTCCTAGATAGAAAGCACCTCCACTTGTGCTTTTCCTATCATCTACACAGCTGGCCCAATCTGCATCTGTGTATGCTTTTAAAGTGAAGCTTTTTCTTTTAGGATACCAAAGCCCATACTGTGTTGTTCCTTGTAGATATCTGAATATTTTTTTTACTACAAGAAGATGATTTTGTTTGGGTGCTGCTTGATATCTAGCTACTAGTCCAACTGCTAGCATGATGTCTGGTCTTGATGCTGTCAAATATAACAGACTTCCTATCATGGATCTGTAGATTTTTTGATCTACATCTGCAGACCCATCATCAGCACACAACTTGCAACCTGTGGTCATGGGAGTTGACACAGGTTTGCAGTCCTCCATTTTGAATTTTTTCAGCGTTTCTTTTATGTATTTTTCTTGTGAAATAAATGTGCCTGTGTTCTTTTGCTGAATTTGTAGTCCCAAGTAGAAACTGATCTCTCCGATCATAGACATTTCAAACTCTGTTTTCATTTCATCAGCAAACCCTTTTGCTAGATCATCTTTGTTGCTTCCAAACATAATGTCATCAACATACACTACAACAATCAAAAGTTCATTTTCATGGGCTTTTATGTATAGATTGTTGTCCACTCCACCTCTTTTAAAACCCTGTTTTTGCAAATATTTTTCCAGTCTTGAGTATCAAGCACGAGGAGCCTGTTTCAATCCATATAGGGCCTTATTCAGTCTGCACACATAGTCTTCTTTATCTGTCAATGAGAAGCCTTCTGGTTGTTCCATGTACACTTCTTCTTCTAGATCTCCATTAAGAAAAGCAGACTTTACATCTATTTGATATACCTTGAAGTCTTGATAGCATGAAAATGCCAGGAACATTCTGATAGCTTCCATTCTAGCTACAAGGGCAAATGTTTCATCATAATCAAGTCCTTCTATTTGTGAGTATCCTTTGCAGACCAGCCTTGCTTTATTCCTGATTACTTGTCCTTGCTCATTCATTTTTTTTTTGAATACCCATTTTGAACCAATGATATTTTTCTCAATAGGTCTAGGAACTAGTTCCCAGGTATTGTTCTTCTCAATTTGGTCCAATTCTTCATTCATTGCTTTTATCCAATACTTGTCCTTGCTGGCTTCGTCAAATTTCTTTGGCTCTATTTGTGATAGCATGGCTATGTATACTTCTTCTGTTTGTTCTATTAGCTGCCTTCTTGTCTGGACTCCTTCTTTCTTGTCTCCTATGATCTGATCTTCAGGATGATTCTTCTGAGTGTATCTTGAGGGGGTTTTCGAGCTCAGCTCTGCATCATCTGTTGTCTTGCTTGTTTCATCATCATCCTTGTCTTCCTCTTCATGGTTGTCTGATGGACTGCAGCACTCTGTATTTCTTGTATTGTTTGGAAGTTCTTCATCAAATCTCACATCAATACTTTCAACTATCTTCCGAAGGATCTTGTTGTAGCACCTGTACCCTTTGCTTTGGGAAGCATATCCTAGAAAAATCCCTTCATCTGCTCTTGCATCAAATTTCCCAAGGTTTTCATCATTATTCTTTATGTAACACTTGCTACCAAAGACTCTGAAATGTTTTATTGAAGCTGGCTTTCCATGCCATAGTTCATATGGAGTCTTGTCATTGCTTGGCCTTAAGTGAGCTTTATTAAGGATATGTACTGCTGTGTGTACTGCTTCTGCCCAGAAGGTTTGAGCAATATTATTCTCTTGCATCATAGCTCTTGCTATTTGTTGTACATACCTGTTTTGTCTCTCTGCTACTCCATTCTACTGAGGTGTCCCTGCAATAATAAATTGTTGCTTTATTCCATGTTCATTACATAGGTCTACAAAGTCATAATCAGTGAATTCACCTCCTCTGTCTGATCTGATGCATTTCAGCTTGCATCCTGTCTGATTTTCTGCTAATGCTTTAAATTTTTTGAATTTGTCCAGAGCTTCCGATTTATTCTTGAGAAAAGCAACCCATGTCATTCTGGAGAAATCATCTATTATCAGCATAAAGTAGGACTCTCCACTTGGTGTTTTAGTTCTTGCAGGTCCACACAGATCCATGTGCACAAGTTGCAGTGGTATTCTTGTTGATAACTCTTCTTTAGATTTAAAGGATGTGCGAGTTTGTTTCCCCAACTGACAAGATTTACATATTGTGTTTGAGGGCCTTTTTATTTCTGGCATATCTCTGACAGCTTTCTTCTTGCTCAGTCTAATGATATGGTCAAAGCTGAGATGTCCCAATCTCTTATGCCATAACCATGACTCCTCGAGTTTGCTAAGATGGCAGGCTTCATCCTCCTCTTTCACTATGTACACATTACTCTCTGTTCGAACACCTTTGAGTAGAGTTTTTCCTGTTGTGTTTGATCTGACTACACAATCTTGTGCTCTAAAGAGAACTTCACAACCTTTATCACACATCTGACTGACACTCAGTAAATTTGCATTCAGCCCATCTACATATAATACATCTTGGGCCTTTCCTCTGCCATTTTCTATGCTGACTGATCCTTTTCCCTTGATCTTTCATGATTTTTCATTTCCAAAAGTGACATTGCCCGATTTCTTTTCGTCAAGAGTTAAAAACTTGTTTTTATCTCCTGTCATGTGTTTAGAGCAGCCATTGTCCAAATACCATTGACTCTTCAAATCTTGAGCAGTTAAAGCCAAGTCACATTTATTCGCCTTCTTTATCCACTGGAGGCCCCCTTTTGTTTGGTATCTTTTGTGAGGTGATGAATTATATCCCTTGAGAGAACACTTGGAAGATATATGCCCAATTTGATTGCATATACAACATTTGATTATAGTTTTTGCGGAATTGTGAGCATGAACAAAATTGCTTTGACTCATAAACCTCCTTGAGGTATTGAACATCAGTCTTTGTCCATACTTTCTACATTTAATAATTCTATGGCCAAAATCCTTACAATAAAAACAATAACCATTGAAATTACTTGCATACCTGATGTAAGGTTGTCTCTTCCATGCTTGCCTCTTTTGCTGGTTTGAATCATTCCTCCTTGCATGACAATATGGAGCAATGTGTCCCTGCTTGTGGAAGACATAACAGGTGGCATTCTTCATAGGAGGGAAGAATCTCCTTTGATGGCTTCCAAATTTGACATACTCAGGAGCATATGATCCTTTTTCTGTTATCTTAGTAGTTATTGCATTCTTTGTTACTAGAGATTTCTTCTGCTCTCTGTCTCTCTTATTGCAGATTTCTTCTTTTGTAGGAATTATTTGAGCTACTTCCTCATCCTTCTTTGCTTTTACAAAAATAATCTCTCTGTCAACCTTTTCTTTTCCTTTACTTGATTCTCCTTCATAGCCTATTCCAGTCTTTATCATAGGGGATCTTTGAGCAACCAAAATTTCATTCAACTATAGTTAATGTTGTTTGAGAGGCACTCTCAGAAACTTTACAGGCTTTCTAATTTCTTTCTGAGACACAATTTCTTCTTGAACTCTCTTGTTCTCAGAGTTTATCTTTAGTTTGCTTGATTTGCTGAAGTAACATATCTTCTATGTTCTTGGCTTCTTCAAGCCTTACCTTCAGTAGCATGAGGACTTCTGAATTTTGCTCTTCTTTCACACATTTGAGGAGAATCTCTTTTTGTTTTCTGCATTTTAGTTTGAGTCTGTCAATCTCCTCCAGAGCACTTCTTAGCTCCCCCTCAAGGTCTATTTCCCCTTCTTCTTCTTCATCTTCTAGTAGGAGTCCCTCAAGATCTTCTATGGCCATCAATAAAAATTCTGAGGTTCCTTCTTCACTTGAGGGTTCATCTGAGTCTTCAGATGCACTGCTGTCTTGCTGAGCATAGAAGGATTTTCTGCTGAATTTCTTTCCTTTCTGCCAGAATTTTGATGTGTCTTTCTCTGATTCTTGAGCTTGATTTCTTACTTTCTTGTGAGGACATTTAGCAGCATAATGTCCAACTCTTCCACAGTTAAAGCATTTGAAGGGAAGTTTACCTTTGTATCTACATGAGCCTCTATCCAATTTCTTGACAAATTTAGCCTCTTCTTCATCAGAGCAGGAGCATATGTCTTCCTTTTCTTCTTTCTTCTTTTCTGTTTTGAATGCTGCCTCCCTTGTGCTTGGCTTCTACAACAGGGCCTGTCTCATATCCGTAGGAGTCCTCTCAGTAGCTGATTCATGAGGTCAGAGTCTCCCAATCAGCTGTTTCTTCTATTGCAGACACCTTTGGATTAAACCTGGATGGAAGAGATCTTAGAATCTTTTGCACAATTATACTTTCTGGCATTTTTTCTCCAAGAGCTTTCATATTAATAATTTCTGCAGTTTTTAGGAAGAAACTGGCAATGTCTTCATCATCATTCATTTTAAAGTTTTCAAACTGGGCTCTATAGACTTGAATTTTGGAAGTCTTTACTTTCTGGTCTCCCTCATGTATGCCTTCAAGAGTATCCCATATTTTCTTGGCATTGTCTTTGTGCATTACTCTAATAAACTCTGCTTCACATAATCCATTCAGGATGCCATTCATGGCTTTTGCATTAGCTACAAAACTTTCTTTAGCTTCTTTTTCTGTATCAGTTGACTTAGGGCATATCCTAATTCCACGATGTGAGACTTCTAGAGACATTATGTATGTCCTCATTCTGATTTTCCAGAAAGCATAATTTTCACCGATGAAGAAATGGGCTTTGTTGGTTGAACATCCTTCTTTACTAGCCATCCTGAGAGCCTAAGATCTCCTTTCAGTTGTTAAACTTGTACAAAGGAACCTGCTCTGATACCAATTGTTGAATCTTTAATTAAACTGAGAGGGGGGGGTGAATCAGTTTAATACATACATTAGCCTTTTTTATGTTGTCACCAAAGTTATTTACAGCTTAATATGTGAATAATCTTATTTGCAGCCAATATTAATTTATTGTGACACCATACTTATGTTGAAAACATCAAGCAATTAAGCAGATTGAAATAATCAGATCAACACATAAGAAGCACACATAGAGACAGCAGATGTAAGTGGAAACCCATAAAGGGAGAAAACCACATCTTATTATTGTTGTGATGCAAAGGAAAGCTCCATCCTCTCTGCCCATTTTCTGCGAGGCACCAACCTACGGAGGCTCTATCCTCAGATGCACCAAGCTACAACTTGCAAGGAAGCACCAACTCCCTTCAATTTTCTGCAGGCACCAACCTACAGGAGGCTCCAACCTCAGTCAGCTACAACTGACAGCTATCAAGCTTCAACTTGATAGGGAAGCTCCAACTTCCTCAATTTAACAAACTGAATGTTTTCTGATTTACCTCTGTTATCAGCTCTGTTCTGTAGCTTCTCTTTCTGCTCTTCTTTTCTTGATCTTCTCTGCTTCACTCTTTTGTATTCTTCCTTCTCTTTATTTACTCTCTCCTCTGCTCTAAAAAAAAACTCTCTCTGCATATCAAGATGATATTATTTATAGATTTCCTCACATGACTGTTTGTATTCTGCTTGGAATTCGAAATGGAAAGTCATGTCTCTTTGCCTTCTGCCTTCTCACTCCTTTTATCAGCTTACAAATTATAACTGTAGGTGTCAATTTTAACATTACAGTGGGAGTTTGTTTTCTCTCGGAGACTTGCCAATGCATCACAAACAATAAAAATTTAAATAAAACATTTACATTCAAATTTAAATGAGAACTCTAGCTCAACTCATTTAGTCTTTTGAATTGGTACGCATTTGTCTTTTCTTTGGCTGTCTTTGTCTTTTCTGTGACTGTGTTTTATCTTCTTTCGGATCTATTTGCTCTTCTGTCCTCTGCTGTGGTGTAACTGCTGCATATGTGTAAATGTGCCTTTTATATCCGCTGACTGTAAATCTGGAGGAATTCCAATCCCTTTTATGCCATTAGTGTCTTGTTGATGTGGCAGGTTCCGCAGGCCAGAACATACATATATTACA